>JAJHUR010086281.1:0-17325 GCA_027495735.1 Lutjanus campechanus | reverse complement strand
TAACACCTAGAGGGGGCATGTGTCTCAATTGCCCCCCTTCCATTGTGTGGACCTTGGGTTTCACCTGGGGGGGAGGTGTGAATGAGAGTCGTTAGGGACCCTGCCACCATGTGCCTTGTTGGAGTCACATGATTTCAGGTGGGTATCAAACTGTCTGTTCCCCAGACAGTTTGATACGAATACCATGACCTGGATGACTGAGAATCTTCACAGACAAGTCGACTATTAAATTAATAGCCAGCTATTTTGATAATCAACTCATTGTTTTGAAACTTTTTTTCTTTTTAATTCAGAATTCTCTGATTTCAGCCTCTTAAATGTTAATAGATCTATAGTCAGGTTTCATTACTCCTCTATGACAGTAATCTGAATATCTTCAGGTTGTGGACGAAACGAGACATTTGAGTCAAAGTCAAGTTAAATAATATTATATAACCCAACATCTCAAATCACAACTGGCCTCAGGAGGCTTTACAATCTGTACAGTGTGCTACACCCTCTGTCCTTTAGACCTGTGAAAGAGTCAGGAAAAACTGCAAAACCCCTTTAACGGTAACGGAATAACGGAATTTGCAGCCCTAATTCACAGATAATGTTGAACTTGGTATTACTGCACCAGATTACTTCATTTAACACAAATGAAGTAATTTCCAAAAATGGACACAAGCTTGGCTGTTGGCTGTAAAGCCAACCTAAATAACCTTTGGAGAAGTTCATCATAACAGCCCTACCTGAAACCAGGGTCGTATGCTGTACAGCCCCTTGTGGAAAAATTGTGATGTGTGATTTTGTCTTATACAAATAATATTTGACTTGACTTGACTCTACAGTGAAAGATCAGTCAGCGGGGCAGATTTGTCTGAGAGATGGACACAGAGGATGAAGTGGTCAAGCTGTGTTTGTGTGTGCGTGTGTGGTGGAGGAAGTCGAAATAAGGTCAACCGCAAGGTTGCACGTGTGAATAATGTATCAAGTGGATCCACCTGACAAACATGTAGCCCAACAGTGAAACCAGCAGACATGCTGTCTTATTCTGAAACAGGTTCTTCTCCTCAGCCTGTCTCGAGGGGCCCGATCATTTGGTTTGTTTTTTTTTATTCGAGCAGGCTGCTACATTGCTGGGATGTCTGGTATTTAATTAATAAAATGGATATGAACACCTGTGCAAGCATTCATTAGTGTGTCTCTTTAAAATCGTCGGGTACTAAGAGTTGCAAATTACATGCCGTGTTCTACCGTGCTCTGAATTAGCCACTGACGTGTACAACTGTCTCTGCAAAATTGTCTTTGGCATTCCAGTGGTGTAAAAAGAGCTTCGTTTGAGTGTGAGCCTATTTAAAGTCTTCACTGTCAGTTGCAAACTATGTGTGTTGTATATACGGTCATGCAAATTACATGCAGAACAACAAAATGTACTTACTTCAGCAAATGCAGACCACGTAGCTTTTCATCTGGGGAGACTGTCCGTCAGCTTTACAAGATCTATTTTAAAAGACAAAAAACAAAAAAAACATGTTCACTCTGAAAATCCTCTCCGTACAATACCGCCGTGTGGCGTGTGCTGTCATGCATTATAAAATAACTTTTCTACAACAAACCATTTCATGCAGCAATAACTTAAAATCAAAGCAACACTTCACGTCATTAAAGCATGCACAGGGATCAGAGTTAATCCATGAAGCCTTACAGTACAAACATTTGCACAATCCTCTACGGTGTGCTGCAGATGTGCTCCGAATGAACCTGTCCGCCGACCCTCTCGTGAAACTCGGGTGCCCTTGTGAATCCAGAGGCATTCAGAGTTCATTGGAAGAGCCATCAACCTCTGATTCATCCATTTGTACAGACTGACCATCAAAGCGGCCTCACATCCTCCTGTAATGGCTGGGAGAGTCCTGCCTTTTCAAAGACAAGCTGCAGTGTGTTGGGCCTGGGCAGGTCACTGGGTTGTCTCCATTCAGAAGCTGAGAACAAGCACCTGTCCTGTGTGCTCAATTTACTGAAAGACTACAAATAAGGTCCATCGAGTGCTGTACATAAAGTAAAGACTACAGGTGATCGGCTGTAATTCTTCAGAGTTTAAGGAAATATGCTAAATTGAAACACGGCTTCTCTGACAACAAAGCTAGCCAGCATGTTCATGTTGAAATTTCCAATCCAGTGTGGAACGTCCGTTTTTGTTTGCCCATTTCATGTTTATAAGAGTTAAAATTAATGCTGAATATTCACTGAATAAGTGTCTGTTTATGAGTCGTAAGAAATCATTAATAATCTTTTAGAAGGAGCAGATGTTTGTCAGAGTTGAACTGAGCAACATGTTCATGGCGTCTGGCAGGCAGTCACTGAACTCCAACTCCGGAGTGTAGAGAGTATTTTCAGAGCAGTGGGCTTTTGTTTTCAGGATAACAGGCTTAACTTTACATCGACAGACAACTGAGAGTTATAAACAGCTGATCCACCTACGGTGTAGGATTTGTTGTTGCTTGAATCGTCAAAGTATAATGTTGTGCTCGTCTTGCGCTCGTGTAGGTTCAGTGTCTGTGCAGCCTGAAGGCAACGTGCCTGATCTTTGAGTCTGGGGAGGAAGAAGCGAGGGGAAACAACTTACTCCAGTATTTTAAATTTAGACTTCAGTACCCATTTTTGAACGCTAGGATGTACAAATTTCACCTTTAAATATCCATTATTAAATAAACTGCAATCAAACTAAAAAGTTAAGGGAAAAAACTTCTTCAGTTTTCATTTTTTTTAGTTTAACACTGAAAAACTTGTCAACCTAAGCATACAACCTCAAAACAGTAAAGAGATTTTGATTTAAAATCTTTGTAAACTATAGTACACAGAGGTATGTGATATAACCGGCCCGCAAAGAATACCAAAATAATCAGGCAGAAAAATTATTGATCATGTCAGATAGGACTGCAACTTTTCATTTTCATTATCACTTAGTCTGTAGATCATTTTCCCAAGTAATTGAGTTGTTGTTTGGGCTATAAAATGTCAAAAAATTGTGAAAAATGTTGATCTCCGTTGTCCAAAGTCCAAGGTGATGTTCTCAAATGTTCTTTTGTCCACAACCAAACAATATTCAGCTTGCTGTCATAAAGGAATAAAGAAGCCAGAAAGTAATCGCATGTGAGAAGCTGAAATAGTGGCTGATTAATTTAATAGCTGACATCTAATTTATTAATCGAGTAATTGTTGCAGCTCTTGCTGCCAACTCAGTTTTCCGTGCCACAGCAGTTCCTCACCTCATGTTCACTTTGACTGAAAAAAAAGTCAAGGACACTTACTTCAATAGATTTTTGTTTTTTAAAACCAACTCAAACTCTTACAGTAAGTTTTGAGAACGTTTTATCAACTAAAAACGTTTTGTTGGGACATTTACTTTTCTTCTTAGCTAAACTTGAATTGAACTTGAGTCTTATTCAATTGAAAGGGAATGATGGTTAATAAATGCAAAAGTCAAGTTCACAGCTCACTGTGAACAATTTTTGACTCAAGACTTTAGAAAAAGAGAGTTGCCTAGAATTTATGAGTTTACATAAAAATGCTTCCCCGCAGTGAAGTATACAGAATTAAAATCTGTGAGAAAGAGATCAGCAGTCTTGTGCTCTGTATGAGCGGATACCCTGAATTGATGAGTTGGATTTGTGTTGGGAGGAGAAAAAAAGTTTTCTCAGTGCTTTCATGCTCAGTTGAAAGGTCTGTTGTACTTGTGACCACACCCAGCATGATGTAGCTTTGTACTACAGCACAACATCGCTGCTGCAGTGGGTGTGTAAAGGGCACTTAGCAGCTAACTAACTCAACTGACAGAGAGGTATTTCAACGGTGCGTTTATCTTGGTCGCTGCTAACCTTAATCTCATTAGTTTCATCTGATCTGTGGTGTCACATCTTTCCTGTGAACCCTCCTCATGTTCCAAATCCTCTTAATTAGCCCTTAACATAGAAAGAGATGTACAGTGTGTAGGAGCACACTTTCTGCTGTTACTTACTGGAAATGGAGCTGGATTACCACAAAACTGCAGCGTCTAAAGGCTTAATATGGGCTTGGACACTTACCACACTAACAGCTCTTTTCCGTGTTACTCAGTGTTTCCCTCTTTTTTTTTTTTTTCCTGGTAAACGCTACCACACCAGCTGAACCCGACAATGTAATTTTAAATAAGGATTAATCATGAATGTTGTTTTGTTCTCTGTCTTTCTATTTGCCGCTCTCCGCTGAGGCTCCTTTACAAATTGCAGCGCTGGTGAGCTGGCAACATACCGCTCTCGCTCTTCGGAGAGAAGTCGATAGGCTTAGCACAAAGAGGGGAATAGTTTTAGAATATGTCTTGACTTCAGGTTTATTTGCGATGCCTACGGAGGACACGGACATGATGACATATTGTGTAGGCAACATCAAACTGTTGCTGTTGTCATTATCGGCGTAGGCTGTTGGATTTGAAGCTTTTTGAGCAGAGGAGGACATCAGAAAACATTATTATTTGGAGAGAGAGCTATTTTCAGTTGATGTCTGCGTGTTGCAGCCATTGAAACCATTTTATCATCAGAGTTGTTTGCTCTGGAGACTGTAGAGTGCACCTTGTGGTTTTAGTTTGTGTGGGCGTGTGTGTGTGTGTGTGTGTGTATGTAGGAGTGCAGTGGTTTATTCTGCATTATCAAACATTATTTTGACAGTTTGGGAAATGAGATTTGACATTGCTCAAACTTCATATCAGAAGTGTGTCATTTTAATACATTTCTAGTTTTGACTCACTTTGAATTTAATCATCATAAAGGTTAATAATGTTTACCAGCTTATGGTAAATGTAGTTTTAGTATTATTATTGAAAATTTGCTGAAACCATTAGCAATAAAAGTATTTAAAAACCAAAACATATCTTTAGAGATGGACCAATCCAATTTTTTCAGTTCTGATTCAGTTCCGATACCTTTGGATGGATTTTGGACATCTGCCGATACCAAACCGGTGCTCCGGTAAACTATTTTGATCAACAATTAATCATTAAAATCATTTTCATGCACAAATGGCAGAAAATGCTATTTTCAGCCTCTTAAATATGGTGATTTTTCCACTTTTTAAACTGAGTATCTTTGGTTATGGACTGACAAAACAAGACATTTAAAGACATTTACTTGGACTTTGAAAACTGGGATGGACATGTTTCAGTATTTTCTGACATTTTTTAGACATTGCAGCCCTAGACTGAACATGCAAATAACTTAAGTCTTGGTTGTTATTTGATAACCATGAATAAATAAGCCAATTTGGACAGGGGCAAGTAAAATTTGACTTTGGACAAGTAGATTTCTCATCCACTTGCCCTACCTGGAAAGTAATAGTAGTAGTTGTAGTAGCAGGGTTACTACTTGAGGCTGAAACTCAACGTCAGTCTGGAAAGCTTGTGTAGTTTGTGTACTGTAAGTGTGTCCTTCCAGCTTGTGAAATTCACATGTGCAGGTGATAGGCTGATAGATAGCCCTTATTTGAATAATTTCTCACGATACATTGCTGAGAGTTTAAGTTTTGCTTTTTTATGTTCCAAGATGCGATGTCAAGTGTTTGTTACTGTTTGGGTTTACCATGTGTTTGCAATGTGTTTGTTCAGAACAGGGTGGTGTATGGTGGTAGTTGTTATTATGTGCTGGTTTATTGTTACACCATGAGTGAGGGGACTAGTGATGATATTTTAAAAGTGTTTCCTTTATATTACATGCAAATGCAGAATAAACTTAATCAGCTCTTGATTTGCACTGATAAGGGAAATATTAACAAACATAAAACAGGTGGAATTGGATTGAAATATTGATCGGAGTCATGAGTCTAATATGCAGTGAGTGCCATATGTCAATATTGGGCCCCGATACAATATTAAAATGAATATCTAATTATTTTCCTGCTGCGTTTTGCAAGTAGTCATGATGTATCTGAAGCAGATTTTTCCTGAGAAGTTAAAGAGTGATTGATTGTGTCGTGTTCCCTCCACAAACCCAGTATTTCCTAATAGCTTTCTCATGTTTTTTGACAGCAGTCTTATCTATTATAATTGGCAATATCTCCATATTTCAGCATAGTGATAGTGAGTGATATTTAACATGTCATTTAAAAAGTCTGAAGGTTTTCAGGCTGACAGGGCATCACTGTACGCCACCGAGCCTGTAGGCACACGAGCATTAAAATCTTGGCACCGTGCAGAGAGTGAGCGGGGGAACGTTTATTGACAACTCTTACACACTGGTCATCTGTGGAATAAAGAGAGGACATTAATTAAGATGACAAGCTTAACAAATTAAATTAATAAAGACATTCCAAACTGTTGTCATGCGACAGATTAGAGAAGTGTTTGAGTGGTGAGTGGTGAGTGGTGTTTGCGTTTTCAGTTTGCTTACTTACATTCTACAACATAACAAACTCTATTCAGGGATACAATTTTATGATGAATAAAACGAACGTTTAAGTGCCATCAGCTATACTTTGCATACACTCAAAACATCTAACTTCCCATGTCTTATTCGAGACTAATAGAACAAAATACAATGTTTGTTTACAATAATTTTTGGGTAGAAAACTCATCTGCACCTCATTTACTTTCAGCATGTTGAATGTTTTGAAAAATGACAGTTCTTAGTTTACTCAAAACTTGATCCAGTTGACTGTATTCAAACCAAAATCAGGTGTTGTGGTGATAAGTACAGGGTTGTGTGGTGATGTGGGGCGTTAAGGGGTGTTTATTTGTGCTTTGAACATGTGAAAAAATCAGAAAATTACATTTTATTTCTCTGATTCGCTGGCTTTCTCGCCAGTCTCTTTAACTACTGGTGCGTGCGTTCTCTCTCAAAGAAAAAGGACACAAATCCAAGGAAGCTTCTTGGTGTTGCTGTGCAGCATAAACTACAGCTCGATGCAGAGGTCGGAGCTGGGTACACGAAATAAACCAAGTGAGGAAACAACCGGGAAAGTATCATCATTTGGTCCATTAACTCCATCTGGATAAGCCCCGGTTTCACAGATATTTCAGGCTGAGTTAGCCTGAGTGCCTGTGTTGGATGGTTTATTAAAGATGCTAGCAAAGCAATACAGTTCATAAAATAATCGCAGCAGAAACATCAGTTGGGTTTGAGCACCGTGTTTAACGATATATCTTTAAACGTTACAGTTACGGCTGAAAGTAACTGCAGAAGTAAACAAATTTGCCAACTGTACACATCTCCGCGATTCAAATCAACTGCCGGCTTTCTACCCGAAGTGACTGTTGTTGTCTAGTTAGCACATTTGTTTGTTTTGGGAGTGAGAGGAAGAAAGACGCAACTTATTTTTAATACTATTTTTCTTTTTTAAACGCAGCTGTTTGTAAGATGCGAGATTACATGTAAGAAAACAACTAACATATTTGGTTGCTCAGTAAAAGTAATTTTGTTGAGAAATCCAATCCCTAATGTTGTGTCTTACAATAGTAAGCCAACATTTAGCTGTAGCTCAGTAGGAAGGCCAACATAAAATGTTGTGTTAGAAGCCAGTTGTATTGCACAAGTGTGAACCCACTGTCTGGTTTGTGCAACCAGATTGTGCGCAGTGCCGTACAGCAGCTTCGGTAGTGTTTGGTTTTAGCTCGTCCATTAAGCAGGGAATGATGTCAGCCTGCCTGGCCACAAAATTTCTCATATTACTGCTAAACAGTCACTGAAATATATTTCTGAAAAGATTTTAGGTGAGAAATAGGTAATACAGTAACATAATCATGATCCATATTTAAAAAATACTGCCTAGTTTTAAAGTTTTAGCATGGTGACTCACTGAGAATAACATGTCAGTCACAACGTAGCCCCGCCCTAAAACATAAGCTGCTTATTGCTGCTGTATCGTGTCTTTTAGCCTAAATGGGACCAGAATTAACAGAATAAACATCATGCTGTAGAAGATGACTTGAAACTAGTGACTGAGACCATAAACTCATTAGGAAACTGTTTACTGAGGAGGAGTGAGAAGGAGGCTCATTTTGCCACAAGAGTACATACAATCGGACTCGCCCCCTGCTGGCCATTAGAATGAATGCAGATTTATGGCACTTCTGCATCAGCTTCACTTTTCAAACATGGAAGTTATACCTACTATTTAGCATGCGGTCTGTGGTATTACAGTAATGTCCAGCATGACCTATACCTAAAGGGACTGTCTCACTATGTTTAGACATATTACATACCTGTCGAGGAGAAAAGGGGGCCAATATAGGATCAGTTTTGAATCCTTTAAAATTCTCTCCATCTGTTGAATGACTGACCAAGGTTGACTCGCCTTGACTCACTTTTTTTTATGTTCTTCGATCAGTTCTTTTCTTTTGCTCTTTGCTGATCCTGATCCACAGTATCAACCACAACCACAAAATACATGTCAAAAATAAAATACTGTAAAGTAAAATCCTCTCCTGCTTCCTTTGAACTGGCGAAGGTATTTCTCACTGCAAAACTTTGCCTGGAAAAATGTAAAACACTCATCCAGTCTGCATGACTTGTTTTGTCTGATTTTGCAGGCGACAATTTGTATAACTGTACAGAAACAGCCAGTCTTCTTGCTGATGGTCTTGTTTGCTTATGTAGGTCATATAGAGGCATTAGTATTAAATTGAAACTTTTTCATGGCCAGTTAAAACTCCTTGTAGCCGCTTTAAAAATGATTTGCACATGGCACAGTATGACACTTTTTTGGCAGTCAAGTTTCATCTCAGCTGAAATCAATCTCCCTCTGCCTCGATTTTGGCCGAGGGCTGAGGACATATTGCAAAATAAAGTGAACATACCTGACATTTGCCAAATATTTTCTTTAGTGCGACTTTAATGCAGCAGCCGAGGTTCAGATTGTGTACATATTTGCACACACTGAAAGGTGGGGCCGATTCCTGTTTGACTGCAAAAGTAGAGAAACATTTGACCGTGTTTTGAGTCTCTGGGGTAAAACTGAAATCGATTTTTCGATGCTTTCTGTAGAATTTTACCGTTTCATCAGGGTTTTATGAACACAGGCAGAATAAGAAATGGCGGGCAGTGGTGCTGGGTTTACACTGATGAGAGCTTTGTTGATGCTTGATTGTGAAAAGCTGGTCGGAATGACACATTCATGCTTAATTACTTAGCAAATCAACAACAAATCTGCTGGAATCTGTGCGGTGTTTTTGTCCCACCAGAGGGGAATATGCCATCCTGTATTTTTTTATCCGTCCATCACGGTTTTCTGCATGAGCCAGCCCTTTATTCTTCACACCTATTTCTCAGGATTGATTTATCAGCACATAATGCTTCATTTGCACATCAGCCCACTTTGAAGCTCCCTCAAATGCTATTCTAAATTTTAATCAAAAACCAACCAGCAAAAAAAAAAAACAGAGGAAATAGGAGCGATGAACTGAAGCTAACACTTTGTGGCTTATCTTTAATCTTAAAGGTCATGAATGAACTGAGGACCCAGAGCAACAAGAATAAGAGATTCCCCTGACTTTGACACTCATATAAAGAGACATAAGAGCCGAGAGGGAGGGAGGGCTGAGCCTAAGCCACCACTCCCTGCTCTGCCTTTGTGAGGAAGTGGAGACACTGTGAGGAGCTTACAGCGAGAGCCATGTTGAAAGAAGAATTCAAAATCCAGAGCGACAAACAAGGCATTCTGACCCCTAACGTAGTGTGAGCTTTAGCCATTATCTGTCTCACTTCATCACAGGCATCAGCTTATGATCCTGTGCTCCTCAGTCTCCCAGCAGAATTTATCCAAATGTTAATGATCTTGGCAGCGTAGCAGTGGCAAAAGAGCCCCACTGTTGTCACTGGCGCAGCCAATATCTGAAGTGGAGGGCCAAGCCTCTGCCCCAGCTTTTAGCAGGGCAGACGGCTCTTTGGGGAAAGTAACACTATCTGTGCGCATAGTGCCTCATATTGCTCGTGACATATTCAGAAAGCACGCCTGTTTTATGCAAATAAGATGCAGAAGCAGAAGAAGAGATTACTCGCCAGCAACAGGCAGAGTCCTTGGAATTTTAGTTAGCATTAATTTGTATAATAGGACTGTATTAGTTTAATATTTGCAATTGAAAGCTTAATGACTTTTTAGTTTAGTTTTAGTTACACGCTTTCACATAATGACTTGAACTGCAGAACAGTTTGCACAGTTTTAATGTTCTTTTCTGTGTGAATGGCATTATATTCATGCTTTTTTATCATTATTCAAGGCTGCAACTGATGATTATTTTCATCACTGGTTAATCTGTCAATTATTTTTTATCAAATGATAAATTATAGGGATGTTAAAGGTGCAGTATGTAGCAATTGTGTGTGCAAAAGTGAGTAAAGCAGTCCAAATAGTGAGTTGGAGCCATAGACGGTAAAGTAAATAGGTAGAAGTCCTGTTTAACATACAGTATAACCTATGGTTGAAGCAAGTTGTTTCCCCCTCTGCCCCCTCCTCCCCCGACTCGGGGTAAGCTCAGGCAGGCTGCAGGAGCACTGCAGGAGGGTAAGACAAGTGCAACATTGTAAACTGACAATAATAAGCGACGACGAGTCCTGTAAGTTGATCAGCTGTCTGTGAAGTTAAGCTAAGTTGGTTTAGGTTACAGTAAATATATTACAGATCTCTCCTATAATGATTAATCATTATTTGTTTAATTGCTGTTAAGATTTTAACCAATTAAAAATGTATAATTGATAATTAGAAATAGCAGTAATTGTTATAGCAATGAGAAAAATACTCAGGATTTGTTGCCTGATAAATGACTTCATGATTGCTCATTTATCAGTTGTTTCTTGCAGATTGGCTAATTGAATTTTTTTTGCACTGTTATTATTAATGTTAGTATTTTAGCTGTTGTTAATTGTTTTATGTTTAATTTTGGTAAATGCTCCTTAACACTTTAATATGTTTACATTAAAAGAAAACATCCTTCATTCTGTGAACGGCATTATGATAAATTATGATTGATTATAATTGTCATCACTGATTAATCTGTCCATTATTTTTTTTATTAATGGAATAAGTATTTAGTCTTTAAAATGTAAAAAATACAAAATATCATCACTTGTTTTGTCTGACTAACAGTCCCAAACCCTATAATATTCAATTTAAAGTTATATAAAACTGAGAAAAGTAGCAAATCTTGTTATTTGAGAGCCTTGAATCAGCAAACAGTTTGGATTTGTTCCCTGATGAATGACTTAAAACATTGCTTAGTTATCAATTGTTTTTCGTAGACTGGCTAATTGAATGATTTAAACATTTTTGCTGCTGTTGTTAATTGTTGTATGTTTAATTTAGGTGAAACCTCTTATAACAAAACAAAATACAACACCTTCATCTGTTCCAATAAAAAGAGCACAATAAAATAAAAATAATGTGAAATCCTCCCCCCCGGGGATAGTATTTACTTTGTTCAAGAGGAAATAATCATTTCATTATTACTATGGGTTTTGATAAACATATAAATGAGACATTTGTAAAACTGACACGTAATCCAGAAGTGATTGTCTTGCTGCTATCCATTTAACGTGTCTCATTTAGACAAAGCCCGGCCAGTGATCTATTTTTGGCCCCGTTCAAATTGAAAAATGCAGATGAGACATCATTAAAGACTTGTCTGTGATGAAATTGTCTCTCGTGCCCGGCGTGCAATTCTTCCTCCATTTGTCCAATTTGGGAGGAAAAATGGGTCCCATCAAGCATACGTCACATTTATTACTATTCACTGTAGAAGCACATTGTGCGGGTCTCCAAAATAAGATGACAGTTTAAATCATTTCCATGCTCGTAAAAGTCATTGTTACTGATTCACAGTGACTCTGTATCACACAAGCAGCATGTGTGCTCATTGTTTCTGATGTCATCTCTCAACAATTGACATTTAATGAACTGCTTTAGTTCTGGTTTAAACCAATTTTTAGATTAAAATAAAGTTATAGATTAGATTTCAAAAAGTCTCGCCACAGAACTTTTGACTAGAGAAATAGTTGCTGACCCTTTAATAACGGCTTTTGAGGTAGGGATCTAACTTTTGTACATTTTTCTTAACAGATTGTTGAACACATTAACAATCAATAATTAGTTAATCATTAATAAGATGCGAATCGCGTCTTTTTCTTTCAGTTAAAGTTTTATTTAATCAGTTCTAGCAGCAAATTAGTTATGTGAGACATTAATTTATGAAGCACCCGAACGATTTAAATGAACATAATATTAAAACAATAAGGCTCTCACCTCAGTCAGCTGCTCTTGTCCGTCTTGTCCTTATTCAACAAATGGCACCGCAAAACAAAACAACACAATTATTTACATTTATAGACTAAGAAGGCAAACTAAACCATGAGAAGATGTGTGGACTCTGGAGAAATGGTACAGAAAACAAACATTATTGGTTAAAAAATAAATAAATCAGTGAAATTCTTAATGGCGTTCAATTGATTGATGATTGATCATTAACATTCCTACAAAATGAAGCATAAAAGTTTAAAAAAAAGAAGGTAGACCTTCCAAATGTGAGATGCATTAAATGGGCAACGTTTAAAGCCACCGGAAACTATGTAATAATCTTGGGTACGTATTAGTTAGCATTCCAAAAATACTGAGATTAGTTTTAATCCAAATTCAAAACGTGGTAATTTAAGTGTTTGTACACTTTCCTGATATTGGGTTTGAATTCGGTGTGCTTGCTCGGACACCACGGCTTCAGTTCCCTGTTGGAAAAGGCTGATTGATGACTGTAAACTGTATAAATATTCTAAAACAGCACTTAAACTGATGCAGGTTTTTATAGGAGGCAAAATATGTATTCTAAACATGAACTGCCACATCTGCACAGAAACAGTCTAAAGAGCTAAACTAAGTTTTCTAATACTTATGAACAATCTTTTTCACTCAGATTTTTGTGGATGCTTAACAAGACACTCAACTAAAGTTCCAAAGGCTTTAGTTTATGTCCTCAACACTTTTAAAGAATATAAAGAGACATACAGTGACACATTCGAGACGGATGATTCAAGCATTTAAAAATGGAGGAAGCCACCGCTTCCTTTCAGTTTCTGCTTCTTGCGGAACCTCGAGTTCAAGGGCGTCTTGAATCTCACAAAAAAGTCCAACGTAATGAACAAATTACCCTTTATAAAAACGCTGAACTGAAGTCACAAAATGTTCTCACTTAGCTTCTGCATATGCAAACCTTACATCAGCTTTCATAACATGCTCATGTAACACACTCAGCGAACGGAACAGTTGCTTTAATGTCAAAATAAATGTTCCCTTGTCAGATTGTTCCCTCACAAAAAAAATAAATAAAGGAAAACATCTCTTGGGATCAGCCATGAAAACAAGAGCTGTGAACCTGTTTATTAGTCATCGTCTGCCGTTTGTCAGATGCACTCCGACCTCTTTTTTTTTTTTGTTGTCACGCTGCCTCTCATGTGCCTCTCATTTTCTTCTCTGAACTTGTGTTCACAATCCAAGTGCAACGGATTAGCTACTGCCAGTCCACGCTCAGTTAATTAATGTCATTGAGGAGGATGGATAAGCTTCGAACAAGTCAGTGACAGCACGGAGTGTTGGAACAGGCCCGTCTCAGTCAATACCAAAAGTGATACCAAATATGGACGCGTTCTTACAGAGGAAGAAAAATATTTTGAAAGATCTTTGCTCAAGTTGTTTCAGCTTTCATTCTGTGTGCCTGCTGAAATGTAAGGTAAATGTGCGACAGAATGATGATCTGGAGGTTAGAGTCGAGAGAAATTGTGGAACTGGAGCGCGCACTGTTATGTCGGGTAAACCGCAGTAGAATTTTAACAGCGGTTTGTAATTAGCGGATTATAAACCACGTCAGTATGTTTTTAACAGTAATTTTCTCTGTTTACACCCAGAACTGTTATATAACGACATATTTCTGGGTGTACTGCTGCAAAAAAGTCAACGAGTTCAAGGTGAATAGTCTGGCAAGCAAAGTGTGAGTCTATCACATCCAACATGTTCTCACTCTCAACTCATCAAGCACCACAGCACGCTTCAAACTGTTTGGATTAGGGCTGCAACTAACGGTTATTTTCATTGTTGATTGTTCTGTTGATTATTTTCTTGATTAATCCGTTAGTTATTTGGTCCATAAAATGTCAGGAAATTATGAAAAATGTTGATCACTGTTTCACAAAGCCCAATATTACATTTTCAAATGTCTTGTTTTGTCCACAGCCCAAAGATATTTAGTTTGCTGTCATACAAGATAAAATACAATAAGTATGTTACCCCTTACTGACTCGGAGTTGTCATTTAAAAAACTCTTGCAGTTATTGGCTGTGAGCAAAACCTATAAATACAATTTTTTTTCTAGATCTTGTTACCAAAAGCATTGCATGTAGGTATCATTTGACTGGAGAAGTTTCAATTAGTATTGAGTACCGGTAACCAGCCCTAAATGTAAGTTATGTAACATTACATAACTTGCTTAACATCTTAAGCAAGGAATCATTGTTGACAATAGGTTTCTCATTTGACCATCCAACCACTTCATCTACTCCAGACAGAATTTCTTGCTCCTTACACTACTTCTACTGACTTAGATGGTGCATTAAAACATAATGCCAGAGGGGCGCGCCTCCAGATATGACATGATAAGGGTACCATCATAGTTTAAAGCAAAGAGGCCCTGACCAAGTTACTATATTTGATCCATTTGGAGTTACGCCTTGATTCCAATGGGCACGCTGCATCTGCAACATCTACTTCCTTACTTACTTCTTCCTGCCTATTAAATCTGCTCTGTGCAGTTTGATGCGCCATCCGTCAAAAATAGACTTGGTACGTATTCTCCATGAAGCAACCTTTGGGACGTGGTGTAATCATAAGCATTGTCTCGAACAGCCGCGATCAGCCTGGGCAGCAGCAGCACAGCTGGAACGCGACAAAGCCAAACTCATTTACAACTCATTAACAAATCCAGAAACCCTTAAATTAGTTGTTTTGGAAGGCATTCATAACTCACTTTGTAGTTCAGGCTTTAAAATCTTTTAATTCTTATGTTTCTGATATTTTCCTTTTTGTTCTGATTATTTGTCAGTAAATGCCATTTAAATTTTTGTTTGGTCTTCTTTAATATTGTTTGTTAAGATGCCAAGAAATGTTACAAGTAATGGATGACAATCATGATTTTATGTGACCTTCCTGATCATTTCTGTCGCTCCATATCCGCAAAGTAGTTGTCTGAGTCCATCTCAGATTTAATATAGAGACATTTTCTTGAGGGGAATTGCAAAAATTGACTGCTTGAAGAGCAATAAGGCTAAAGGGTAACATAAGAAGTCTGAAGAACCTTTGAGCAGTGCTGCTGTACGGTGTGTAAGGCTATTCAAACTCACTGCACCTTTCTTCAAGGGCTTACATTAGTGCGTGGTGAGAATTTAAAGGCCACATGAATGTTTTCATCCTCTCCATTAAGTGAAAGGACACTTGCCTTCCTTTTTAGCCAGCAAGGCAACTATTAGGAGAAATTAAGTAAGATTAAATTAAGAAATTAGGCCCAGGCTTAAACCTATTCACCCATCTAATTTCTTAGTAAATGGAACATGATGAAGGGAGGAGATGCGGTGGTAGAACCTTGTTTGTTGTTTAAAAGTTTAGTTAAAAGTTTAGTTTCATTTTGCATTTAATTTAATACATAAGTATTTTTGATAAATAGTAATTATGCAAGTTGAAACAAACAACTTCTGCCTTTAAAGGACATCTGCATGCTGCTGTGCAAAACTCACCAGGAAAGCAGACTTGCATAAAGGTCTCACTGGGGGAGATTCATGGCCTCAAACCCTTCTAGCATTTCTGGGTAAGTGCCCTTTTAAAGACCATTTTTATGGCATTTCTGCTCTATTATACAGTTCACAATGAAGAGAGACAAAAAAAAAGATGGGAGACGGAGGGCATGACATGCAGAAAAAGTCCTGGAGAGGATTTAAATCCAAGATTTTGTTACTGTTCACGGCCAGCACTTTGGGCATCTGACCCGCCAAGACAGTCAAGAGGGGATCTCTTAACACAACTTTACCCTTTTTTAGAGACGTCCCTGCCAAGCCCCATGTGTATATGCAGATTGCTAGAGATGCATAATTCATTCTGGATGTTATTATTTTGTAATCATTTGATTAATTTGTCATCATGGGCTCTTTGAAGTAGCTATGCCTTAATGTCAGATTGAAGCTTATAACAACTTTAATTGATTCTAAAAGCCCATTTTCCCACATAAGAGCAGAATAAAACATCAACCCATGAATAGGCTTGCTGCTGGAGAGAATACTTAAGAGCCAAGGTTGGCAGTGTCAGAGTAATCAAGTACTGTACTTACGGTTTTCAGGTACTTCTCCATTCTCTGCTGCTCCATATGGTGCTTTTATAGCACTTAACCAGGGGAAATATTGCACTTCTGTCTGTGCAGGGTTTTAATGTTAAATTCTTTGTGTGCAAACCATAGACACACAGAACGATGATGATTTGCCATAATCACAAGGCAACAGGCCTGTATTCAGTTGTTTGAAAACACCTGGGCCAGAAACGCTGCTTAATAGGGACGTTCCTGGCAACTGATTTCCCTGTTGATTAAACAGAAATTTTAATTTAGACTTCTCAACTTGTCTGAAAGGAAACGCTCAGAAGACAGTATTAAGAGCCATTTGCAGCTGTTAATCTCAATCTTCAGTAACCAAAATTTAAAATTTTAAATGCAGCTGAAATGTGTGCTGCTTTGTGCCCTGCGTTATGATCGTATTGTACATTATCCAACAAAACGTGACAACAACTCACTAAGTGCACCATGTGTTGTCGTATTGTTTTTCCAAGTCTGGCTAATATTAGCAGTGCTAGCCTCAACAGCCTGCTCTCCTTGCAGGTAAACGTCCACGTGTCTGTGCTGAATGTGGTTATATATTTCTCCATCTGAGTGGTTATATAGCAGTCTATTCTGACACAGCTTACACACAACTTTATTTTCACATTCTTGATAAAAAAAAAATACTGCCAGACTACACTGGTTTTATAAACTGTCCCACTTTCAACCTTGCTGGTTTACATTGGACATTGGCGTAGGGAGACGGGAGGACTGCCGTCTGAGAGGAAACACTTAACCGGCATTGTTCATGAATGAAATATTAATAAAGTCTTAAATGACCAGTATTTCTGGTGCAGACTAGCGATGGCAGCAACATTTCATTGTTTAGTCAACTATTCATGCACATGCCTACTGCTAAACGCAAATGTTTCTTAACAGTGTTTTTACTTTTACTTAAACTCTTTTTTCAGCCACTTAGGGGCAGCAGGAAG
>JAJHUR010086279.1:0-11431 GCA_027495735.1 Lutjanus campechanus | reverse complement strand
ACACACACACACACACAAACATGTGTCCCCAGCACACATACTGTCTTACCTGCCATTTGAAGTCTACATATTGTTGTTATGAATATACTTAAAGACTGTCCTCAACTAGTGGACAGCAGGGTATTCCAATTGAATTTGGCTATTGGCTGATCTGGTGGCATTTGACATATATGGAGGCATCACCAACCAAACCAGCCGTCCCTCCCCAACTGTTGAGAAAAAACAAAAGAAAAACCTTGAGTGGGACTCTTTGAATAAAATCACTTAGTGGGTCTTTATTCCCTGACTGCATTAAAAAAAGAATAAAGCAGCATTAATTCTGTAATTTTGAGGGTTTTACAAGTCACAGTGATGACAGAACAGAAAAATATTTCCCCCTTTCCTGCACTTTCCCTGCACTTATCTTGACTCAATATCAACTTCAATCTGAGTACAGCAACACTGGTACACAGTGGTGCAGGTAGTCCCACAATATAGGAATATTTACAGTAGACAGACCCGAGCTCCAAGCCTCTTGTTAACAACTCTAATGAACCTCAGGTATTAAGTGTAAACTAGACTTGTCTAGACTCCTCTTGACACCTCGGCAGCACTAGACAGTACCAGACAGCCTGGTCAGAGCATGGATTCACCTGGAGAACAAGCTGCAGAGAGCCTGGAGGAGATCATCTAAAGTGTGGGAGTATTTTAGACAGAGATGCAACAGTTTGGCTCTTTAGCTCCACAAACTGGACGTGACTTATCACAGCAGGACAAACTGTTCCACATGACTGCTGGAGTTGAAGCACTGAGTAACCTATGACCTGTCTTCTTCCTCCTGCAGCAGCTGCAACATCACCCTGTTTACTTTCTGTCAGCACCCAAACACCATATATGAGGATTATCAACACGTAGAACATGTTTACAACATGCGCCATGTAACAGTGTTATTCTGCTGTTTTATACTTTCTGTTCACTTTATCATCCACGTATGAGACAGAAATGTCCAAAACTAACATTACAGACTGTCTGTAATTCATTTCAGTTATTGTCTTTGGCCCACACTGATGCAAAAGTACATTCACCAGTGATCATCTTACGTATGACTCATATGACTCCAGTGATGAAATAACTTCATGTCATAACCAGTTTAAGTTGTCAGTTCAGTGTCTGATCAGACATCTGACATGGAGTCTATGAAATATGGTGAAAATTAGACAAACTTTAAAACATGCCACTGTTATCATTATTCTAATGTGCTTTATGTGTCTGTTTTTCAGGATTATGATTGAATCAAATATTGAAACATTAATGAGTAAAGTAATTTATTTTAAATTTAAATTAATTGTTATATTAATTGAAAAAAATAATCTTTAGATTAGTTGGTGAATTAATGGATAGATTAATCGAAAAAACAATTAATGTGACTGTTATTTCACAGAAAGAACCACCTCTTACTGTAATAATTTCCCAGGGTGGATCATATAACTTCATTTACACAGTTTAGAAACACTCTGTATCCCTTGTTCACCTGACTACATATATGGTTTTATGATTATATAAGGCTACACAGCTGTTTAGTCCTCTTCACACTGTGTGTGTAGAAATGCTCTTACTTTGACTATTAAACACAGACGTGAGTTCTACTGTTGATTTTTTTATGATGTGACTTCACCAAACATTTAAGCGATCTCCGATCAAGATCATTCAAGATTTTGTTCCAACCACATTTCTTCCTGGTTCACCACTATTCTTCCAGGTTTTAATAATGTGTTGGACAGTTCTTAACCCAGTTTTAGTAGTTTCATCAAGCTTAGTTCTTCTCTTTGCTTGATGCAGGACAATAATTTGACTCTTCTGGAACAGAGTAACATCTTTTCCACGACCACAGGATCTGTCTTCTGACATGAGAAGCTGCTCACTGCATCAGTTTGGGTTCAATAACTTGTTGTCAGCTGAAACATATTAGTCACTGCAGTAATTATCCAATGGAAGGATCTTAACTATTTGCTTAGTTAAATCCAGGTGTTGACTTTCTTTTTTGGCCAGGTAGTGAATTTTCATAGATGAAGGGAGAATAAATGAGCCTTAAGGCAGGACTTTTTTTTTTCAGCTCTTAGAAGTGCGTACAGATCATCCTCTCAGGCATCGACAGTACTTTGTTGTTGTTGGGTTTTTTTTCTCTTCTCTGTCTGTAACTCTCTTCCTCTGGTTTTCAGTACTTTTACTTTGTGTCCTTTGTCACTCTCCTGTCTGACTATTTCACTGATTATTACTTTTTCTTCTCCTCTTGCATCCATCTAACTACTTCTCTTATGTCCGTCCCCCCCGCCTGTCTTTCAGTGGGAGGCTTGAAACTCACAGTTTGTCATTGTTTTTCCACCGTGTTCCCCTCTCAATCAGATGGGCGGCATTTACCTCTGGTAGCAGTAGGAGGCAGTTTGGCAGATGTTGTTTACACCGACATAAATTCATCAACTCATTTGGCTGCCAACCTTTGTTCCCCCCTCAGTGAGAGCTCACTGGGTGGCCTTAAAGCCTCTGAAAAGTTTTCACCACGAACACAAACAAACTGACAGATGATATCTTGTTTATTCATGCAATGAAGTCAAAACTGTGATCTGGTGAAGATGTTTTACTGTCCTTCACTATTTCAGTCTGACGCTTCTTTATTTCAAGACAATAAAGGCAAATACTCCACAACATTTATTTACAGGGTTACTTTTATACTTTGGATTCTGATGCAGTTACTTATTACCTGTTGAAAAATGTAGTCAGTAATGTAATCCAAGTCATTAAAGTAAAGTAACTTGATTACTTTCCGTTACTTTTGGATTATCTTAATATAAAATATGATGAAATTGTTCAGCCTAATATAGTGTTTTCAGGGCTGCAACTGATGATTATTTTCATTGTTGATTAATCAGTGGGTTATTTTCTCAATTAATCGATGAATTGTTTGATCCATAAAATGTCAGAAAATGGTGAAAAATGCTGATCAAAGTCCAAGATGACGTCCTCAAATGTCTTGTTTTGTCCAACAACTCAAAGATATTCAGTTTACTGTCAGAGAGGAGCGAAGAAACCAGAAAATATTCACATTTGAGAAGCTGAAATCAATTGAGATTGATTGAAAAATGACTCAAAATTCATTGATTGACTGATCAAAATAGAAGCAGATTAATTTAATAGTCGATTAATAACATTTCAGTTGCAGCTCTAAATGTTTCATGTTTGTTGTTAGGTTTATTAGTTTGTCCAGCTGTTCCTTCCTCTGTTGTGTGCAATTGATTGATTGATTGATTGATTGATTGATTGATTGATTGATTGATTGATTGATTGATTGATTTAAAGACAAGAAATGTTGAAATTTCCACTCAGTGAAGCATCTCTTCACTAGAGGTCATGATGATGAATTGGCAGCTGTGTGTGTGCTGTGCGTGGTAGTATATCGTTCTTTATTTTAAAATTGTAATCATACTGTAATCCCCATTTTAAATCTTTTTTATCTATAACTATCCAGATTATGTAATCCCATTACATGTAATCCCAGAGACTATTTATTCGACAGTTATGATCAGCACCAAACTAGTAATTAATCAAACTAGGCAGTGCTGATCAAATATGAATCAAGATTCTGATACTGCATCGTTTGTTTCTCCCTCAGATGTTTCCAGGTTCAGTGTTACTGTTAAGCTGCAGATTGAGAATGTTTGTCACTGGGTTGACATTTATTCCTGCTTGAAAACGGACCATATCACCCCAATTTACACATGTAGCCCAGTGCTACGTCACATGTTTTGTTGCCCTGATTGGCAGTAGATGAGAGAACTTTGCCCCTGAGTCATGCCTGTGCCCCTTTTTGAGTGAATGCAGTCTCTTTAATTTGCCTGGCCATTAGATGTAAACTATAAGGTCCTCGGTGGTATAATATCAGGGAATAAGAATATCATATTCCAGTCAGGCAAACAGTTATTTTAAGTTTATTGTATGTAAAACAAAAAAGAAAGAATTATGTGTTGTTGAGTGTCCTTTCACTTCATCACAGTAGATGACACATGACACATGCAGCTATTTCACTGAGTCTCCAGGGGCGCATTCAGTCTGTTGAATCAATTGAATGACCTGTTTGCTCAAAATGGTGTGCAACAGAGTGCAACAGAGTGCAACGGGCCTTGACATACTGCACCTTTTCTCTCATGCGGTGGGTGTGTCAGAGATGTTATCCAATCAGCAGTGATATGTATGTA
Source organism: Lutjanus campechanus (assembly GCA_027495735.1). Classification (NCBI taxonomy): domain Eukaryota; kingdom Metazoa; phylum Chordata; class Actinopteri; order Lutjaniformes; family Lutjanidae; genus Lutjanus; species Lutjanus campechanus. Next base: position 7,202 of record JAJHUR010086279.1, on the reverse strand, counting down.
AATTAAAGGGACAGTTCAATCCCAAAACCCATCAGTTTCATTTAGGAACATCTTTTTATGTTGCTTTCATTTTGTTACGTCTTTTTATGTTGCTTATTTCTCTCATTAAAACAATTGAAACATTAGAAATGTAAGGAATAGGAAGTACAGATGGTTGTGTTAAAATGTAGGGAGTAAAAGGAAAAAGCTGTCAGAAAAAAGAAATAATCAAGTAAAGTCTGTTGCAAAGGTTGTCTATAGGCAACTGGACTAGAGTTCTACCAAGTCCAGTTTCCTAAGACAACCTTTGCTATGAATACTGTGAACTGGGTGACTGAGAAACTTCACAGATAAATCAAGTAAAGTACAGATACCTGAAAAATCCACTTAACTACAGTAACTAAGCATTTGTACTTAGTTACTCTGGCACTCTGCTCGTTCATAATGCCCCTCCCAGACTTGCATACACTTGCACATTAGTCTGTTGATGACAGGCTGTCTTCCCACTGGCACGGCTGGAAACTGAAGCCACTTCATCTGTGTTAGGACAGAATAAACACTGAGAGATGTTTTACACAGAACATTGGAGATGACAGAACAGAGTCACTTCTCCCTGTGTTCTTTTCTTTCCTCTGTCCTCTCCTAACTGACCCCTGTGCTGTTTGTTTTGCCTGGTCTTTCCCCCCACAGGTTCCAGTGCCCTCAGTTGCCCGAACACTCCAAGTTAGTTTTCATTCCTCTTGTGTTTCACTAACATGTCCTCCCATTCCCGCCTCCTCCTTTTCTGTTGTACACAGCAGCCATTTAAATTAGAGCCCTCTTATTTAACCCCATCACCTCCTCCTCCTCCTCCTCCTCCTCCTCCTCCTCCTCCTCTCATGGTCTGTCCATGAGTCATCAGAACTGAGGGTAGAAATGAAAGACATTAGAAAATCATTGATAAATCAGTGGGATCATAAGATCAGCGTCACCTCCCCACTCACCTGTTGCTTTATGGGATTTCTTTAACCAATCAGCATGCTTATTGATGCTTACATCACCAGTGTGGCTCCAGCATGCTGTTGAAGAGCTGCACAGTCAGACGTCATCCTTCTGCTCAGCACACAGCACCCTCACTGTCGCCACGCAATACCACTGAGAGCAGTCAGCTCTGAGCCTTCAACATGCATCTGCACCTGGTTACACTGTCCTGTGTGTGTGTGTGTGTGTGTGTGTGTGTGTGTGTGTGTGTGTATGTATGATTGCCTGTAACTAACCACTCCCCCTCTCGCTGCAGGGATGAGGGAACATCCTCCCATCACCACCTGTGATCTGGCAGACCACATAGAGAGACTGAAGGCCAACGACGGTCTGCGCTTCTCTCAGGAGTACGAGGTAACACTTCATACTGTCATACACAACTTTTAAATGAAGCAACACGGGCATATTCAGGCATTTCAGGGTGCAATTCTGGAGGGTTGGGAGGGTTACTTTAAAAATGTATTCAGATACAGTTATTAATTACCTGTTAAAAATGTAGTCAGTAACTTAATCCAAGTCTCACGATATTAAAGTAATGTAAATTGATTAGTTTACGTTACTTTTAGATTATCTCAATATTACTGGATGATTATTTTCTCAATTAATCGATTAGTTGTTTGATCCATGAAATGTCAGAAAATGGTGAAAAATGTTGATCAAAGCTCAAGATGATGTCCTCAAATGTCTTGTTTTGTTTTGCTGTGAAATCGGAGAATTTAGATTTTTTTTTTTATTTGTCCAAAAATGACTAAAATGATCAATTAATAAAATAGATGCAGATTAATTTAATAGTCAGTCAATAATAGATGAATCGTTGCAGCTCTAAGTATATTAACTTTTTGTTAGGTTTATTAGTTTGTTCAGCTGTTCCTTCCTTTGTTGTGTGCAACCTATTGATTGATTGATTAATTGATTTAAAGACAAAAAATGGTGAAATTTCCACCCAGTGAAGCATTTTTTCACTGTGCATGGTATCATTCTTTATAATTGTAATTCTACTAATAGGCCCCATTTATACTAAATGTATCTGTAATCTGATTATATCTTTTTTATCTGAAACTGTAATGGAATACAGTTACCTTTTTTGTATCCAGATTACGTGATCCTGTTACATGTAATCTATTACTCCCCAGCCTACATAAGAAACCATTTTTAGAAAAAAGCTTTCTGGAGAATTTAACCAAACTTCAACTTTCAACTTTATTTGTCCCTGTGGGCAGTTGATTTTGTCGCATAATTGCAACATAGAAAACACGCATGAATTAAGACATAACAGACAAAAACAGACTCAGCACTGCATCAGCAAACTCGTCAAGAGCAACAACAACTAAAAACAGTGATGGCCGAGCTGTCATCCTGCTATATAAAATATGTCCAGCATGCATCACAACATCGCCAAGTAAAGTCAACCAACATAAAAGAAACAAAAACAAAAGAAAACAAACAAACAAACAAACAACAGATATCTTCATCCAGCATGACTGCAGAGGCAGGATTTATCCAGCTATCTCCTGTTTCCTGCATTAAGGAGGGTCAGGAGGGGCTGTTTGTCTTAACTGAGGAGAATCTGAAGCGGGTGCCAGAGGGACGGAGCTGAAACTCCTGGTGAAGAGGGTGGGTGCAGTCAGACAGGATGGAATTTGCCCTCTTTACAAAACAAACTAGGCTATTCTGCTGGACTCCTGTGGTTCTGCTGCATGTGTTGACTTTTTTAACCACTGCATCCTTATCTTTAACGCTCAGACCACCATACCAACAGATGAGGGAAAAAGATTATATTGATTGAATAGAGAGAATGTAACCCAACTACAATGCATGCTGGGATTTTAACCCAAATACAGTGCATGCTGGCAGTTGTGCTAACAAGCTAACAGTGTTCTAATCAATTTAATGAGTTAACATCCAGTTAGACATTTAATGAAATGGTTCCACAACTAAACAGCACAAGTCACTTTTTCATGCTGCTCTGGGACACATTTCAAACTCTGCACTCTGGTCGGATGATCCTCACTTACTATGTGCAGGCTGCGACGCTGGTATATTTTAATGTACAAAGCCATTTTAGGCATGTTACCCGTGTGTATATGCTCTGAGTTTGTATTTGTAGATAATCCCCACAGCCTTAGATCCAACAAAGACTGGGCTTAAAGGTGCCACTTGTATGAACTGAACTGGGAAAAAGGAGTCTATCTTATTACAACCACTGCTCTTGGATTGACTCAATCTACCCTCCTTCATCTCTTTATCCAGTTTCAAATTGAAATGTTTATGACAAAATGTTCCTGCTATAACAAGTTTTTGCATGCTTTTGATTGTATGCTGCTTCCATTCTGACCTTTTTTTGTGTGTGTGTCTCCTGCAAGACACACGACTTCATGGAAATCACTTCAGTTAATGATTATATGGAGCAGGAAGTGAATGACAAACAGTCTCATGCTGGGACATGTTGATTTATTAAAGCTGGTGACAGCATAAACTCAAATTTATCTTTTGTTTTCCTTCTTTCAATGAAAGCACAGATTTAGTGGCGAATAAAAAAAATATATAAATAATACATTAATTTCTCCTTGTCAGGGTAAATGTCTCTGAAACAGCAACTGAGGGACAGTAAAACTGTCCACTGAGAGCCTGACTTATGAAACGGTTTACTGTGGGTGAGCTGCTCCTCAGGCAAGGTGAGGCAGGTTTCATTAGAGCTTTTACACACCGCGCTCTCTGCGCTGATCTCCGAGTGTGTGCAGGGGTGTGTTTGTGTGTTTGTGTGTGTGTTTTTTAAGCTTCATATCAGTCTGGGCAGACAATGACGTTTCCCATTTTAACTCAAAATAAAATATATTCAGTCCATGGACTTTTTTTTTTGTTGACCACAGGTTTCTTTTTCTTGTCAGACCAGGGATAAATATATATTTACTCATGCCCATCTGGAAAATCAACATTTTATTTTCTCACTTAAATTCTAACACAGTACATTTTTTTTCTGCGTGAATAGAGCTGGCTTAACGTCACAGAGTTAAAGTTCAGGATTGGTTAAAAAAAAAAAAAAAAAGGATGCTGCTGTACGCATAAATTCTCTGCCTCCTTTCCAAGAATAATATCCCACTGCTTTTACCTACTGTAAAAGCCAGTGAGGGATTATGGCTTGTTGATGTCCTACAAAGGAAGGTAATTTGCATTTAAAGTGGTGAATTTCCAGGCGGATAAAGCAGGACAGATGGGTGCACTGTTTATGCACAGCAGAAGGAAGGGGGCATATAAATTATGAAACAGCAACTGAATCAACGTTTCTACCTTTCCACGTCCTTTTTCTTTTTCTTTTTTTTTTTTTCCTTAGCCAGCGTGGTGAGGATGGAGGCAACTTTTTGGAGACAGATTGTTGTGTTCACCAAACAAGATAACATTCAGATTAGAATGTTTTTGTGAGCACTGCTCCAAACTTTGTCGTTAAAATCTGTTTAAACAGTGAGATTCAGATGAAGCGAGCGTTAAGGATCACATCTCCAAAGATAAGCTTTCTTATTAACTGTGTATTTACTACTCCGATGATGATAATTAATATCTATTGTTTTAAAATCCAAAAACATTATTCCAGTGATGTCATGTATAACTATAGTGTAGCCATTCACAAACTTACGAATGCCACGGCCCCATTTGAAATCTGAAAATCTTCTGCAGTCCACCCAAACCTTTAATCACAACTGTGATCAACGAGTCTAAGACACTATATTTTGCTAATTATTCTGTAAACAGAACAATTTTATGTGAACTTGGGCATATGGCAATGCATTGCAAATTGATAATCCATCTACATACATGTCACAATTTGTAAACTGGCATATTTTTTTTACAATTTTACAACTTATCTGCCAATGATGAGGTGTTCTATCAATATGATTCCCTACTACTGAGGTTCTGTCGTGATTGTCAACAAATATGGTGTAACACCTGTTTAAGTAGGTCTGATAAATGAAGAATAATGCATAATCAGAATCCCATAACTTTGTTACAAAATTGAAAATTAAAAAAAATATATTTTTAATGACCATCTGGCCATCTTGACTTAATGTCTAGATTTTCATAACTCCTGAATCTGACGCTATACAAACACAAATTAACCCACTTTCTCATGTAACACTGACACCAGGAATCAAATGGAAAGATCACTGACATGGTGCAACAGGGAAAAAACGTAGGCCCATAATAATGTAACTTTTGTCCATTCATTCATTCACATCCCCGCTGACATTGAGCGAGAGGCGGGGTACACCCTGGACAAGTCGCCAGTTCATCACAGGACTGACACACACACACACACACACATGCACAGATACACACACATACTGTATGTCCTCCTGCGCCCTGTTGCAGGATCTAGCAGCCATTAGTCCATAGTAAGAGCAGCAGGGCTTGAAATGAAAAGCTGATAATGGCTGTGTTTAAAATGAGACCTGCCAGAGGATCTCACAGCTTGTTACATCTGATGAATGAGTCAGTCTGTTTGGGGACTCCTGGAGAACACTTCATATACTGCATATGGCCTCTAACAGCAGTTCTCTTCATTGCATAATAATGATTACATCTATTTCTTAAGCGTATCAAATGAGTAAAAGCTGGTTTGTACTAGTAAAAATATGAGCCTCAGGGCTCCTTAACACCGCTCCTCTTAAGTATCTGTTTCATATCTTTCATTCCCTCGTCATTGGTGAGGAATGCTGCCCATTCTGCTGCTGTTATTAATGCCTGTCTCTGGGATGGACAGCTGCCCAGGATGCATTGTAAACTGTCTGTTGATGACTGCAAATATGCTCATTGGGCCAATGCATGGACAAATACACAAACACTGCACACTCATACACACATTTACACTTATTTCACAGAATATCATACATACAGACCCAGCTCAGGAAAATAAAGATAAAATAATAATAATAATGACAATAGTGGAGACGTCTATTCTCATAGGCGCAATCTGCTAGGGGGCACTGGGTTTTATGCCCCACCAAAGTTCTAGATGGGAACATAACAACCCCCGAGTCCTGAGGCAAAGCGGGAAAAAGCAGTTGTAAAATTGACCTGGACTCATAAATTTCATTGATGTATGAGAGGACCACTAATAAAGTCACAACATATGTTCACAACATACACATTATTCTTAATATTTAATTTATTTGATGCGCGTCTTGTGTGTCACTGGCCGAGCTCACCAAGCGCTTTAATTAATTAGTCAACAAGAACAGGGTGCCATGAATTCAAACACGTCTGAGCATTAATGCAGTTAGTACAGTAACCTGTGGCTCCACCATCTACATTAGACTCACACAACACAGCATCTGTTACCAGCTCTGCATAGAAATACTTCAAAAGACTGAACAATGAGGATGCAGAGTGTGCGCTGCACTGTAACGAGGGATAAAATGCGCTGGACTGAGGTTTGCGGCAACATTTTGAATATCAGACAAAATTCCAAGTGAAGCCCAAATGTTCAAGAACACGGGATTCATACTTTATTCAAAACACTTCTGGGTGAAAAACCGGCAGAAACGGCAGCATGTGATGATTTTAACTCCAACAGCTGGCTGTGGTGAAATGCGCCCATCACTGCAGGAAAGTTCCTGGAGACTCTGTCCAAAATCTCACATTAAGTGAGAACTTGTTCCCAGTTTTGCTTTTTAATTTTGAATGATTATTAAATTTATTAGGCCGCCTCGTTCTAACATAGCGATGCGTACAGCCTTTGAACCTGAACCAGCCTCTGAACACAAACAGAATATGGAACCTGTCTCACTTCAATATAATGACTTTGAAAACAGCAAATAACTGAATTTTGGAGAACTGTAAAATATGACTTCCTGTGAGGCTGTTCTGTCAGACAGTGACAGATCACAGGTAATAAACTTGGCTTTTCATCCTCACAGCTGTGGCTAAGGTCAAGCTGCACGCAGCATGCGCACTATGTTCATTATAATGTTGATTAATGTTGAGATGGCATTCTTCAACCTCAATAATTATTAAAATCACCAGATAATAGACTAAAACGGTCAGGTTTTGAACCCACAATTCTCCTTGTTAAATATTTGCCTGAAATAGGCTCTGGTCAATGTATTTGACGGTATGGCCAAAATTATACTGTAAAAACTTTATACCAAGCATTTCCTGACATAGTGAGCTTCTATTCCCAGGACAGACAATGGCTCATTTTATTTTTT
>JAJHUR010086278.1:0-13362 GCA_027495735.1 Lutjanus campechanus | reverse complement strand
CTGTTATTAACATAATATAATGAGACTATTAATACATTATATAGTCTTATAAAGGCATACTAATGTTAATAAGCATCTTATACACACTTATAAGGGCCTTATTACCTATTAATAAATGCTTATTACAAGGACCTTAATATAAAGCGTTACCCACAATACTTTATTCATAACCAAATTAATTTTATAACTGAGTTAACCATTTATTTTCCTTTATAAACCAAACTTACTTTCAGTTTAAACACCTTATTGTGTTATTTTTTTTATCTGAGCTTTTTAGGAATTAATTTGTTTTAACCCCTTATATTTCCACCGGGCGACACAAACATTGTTTGGGTAATTGTGACAGCATTTTGCACTATTTTCATAATTTTACAAACCAAACAGGATAAAATAATCAGCAGATGAAACCATAATGAAAATAATAGCCTAATTAGTGAAAGTCCTATACAGACTATTTAAAACTGAGCTCCATCTCAACCAACTACAACAATAAAATCCTACTTTCACATTAATGCATGAGTCATAATAACCTGACAATATCATATATAATAGTAAAAAGTCACAGAGGACATTTTTCTGGATTGGGTACTTTTAGTTTTAATACATAGAGTACATTGTCCTGATTATTCTTACATGCTTTTAATTAAAATTTTCAGTGCAGGACTTTTACTTGTACATATACAAGTGGTATTAGTACTTTCACTTTAGTAACAGACTCTCTCTATGACTGCAACATACAGACCGAAGATGATGGAGAGTGGGGGAAAATGAGAGTTCAGCTGAGAGACAGTGAAAAACTCAGAGTTACAATTCTTGGTATCATGGTGATGGTGGAACCAAAACAATATCAAAGGAACCTGTGTTTTCAGGCCGTCTGTTTAGTTCTCCTCTGCGTCGATACATATTTCATCAAGTCTCAACAAAGCGAGGCAGGAGCATATTCTATCACAAAGGCCTCTGAACACAGTCCCACATGTATGCTGGACAACGCACACACACACACACACACACACACACACACACACACACACACACACACACACAAATCAGCTCAATTGTCTCAACACTGGGCTGGACTGTAACAAGTCCAGGCTCAGCAGAAGTGCCCTTAGGTGAAAAAGAGGCTACAGAGAAACCAAGAAGACCCTCAATTGTCTCTCCAAGGAGAGGAAGGCTTATGAAGAAAAAAAAACCTGAGAATGTTTTTTATCAAAGAGATGACAACACAAAGGACAAGTTTTGCAGAAAAGCCCTCACATATTTCTTTGTAATCACTTGCTGTATCATGTCCCAATCACTGGTGAGCTGAAAATGTTGAACTCAGTTGCACTTGGGTCTGTAATCCCTTATCAAAGCCATTGTGAATGAATGAATTCTCCACGTGTGAAAAGCTCACATTTTGATGACAAGTTTTTCTAATGCGCACAGCTACATTCTATACTGGTACTCCTCCCAATGAGACCCAATGTTTTTGGAAAGTTGGAGGCTTAAATAGCAAATGTCCCTCCTGTTTTCTTGAGACGACCCGGTGGTTCACGGAGGACCAACAGGTAGACCTTTGGGTCCACCTCCTCTTAGTCTCTTGGCCTCTTTCTTTCTCTGTGAGCCTCATTCAAAGGATTTTCTCATCTCTGTGCCTGCATGTGTGACAAGACAGAATGTGTAAGCACAGTTCCTCTGAGATAGCTGCAGGTTTGGGGGCCCTTGGAGGAACTTCAGCTGCATGGACCCCGGATACACTCATTCTGCATTATGGTGAGACTGTCTTCTGCCTGCTGTACCAGTGGGTTAACAGTGTTCTGTGTGGCTACAAAAATATGAGCCTGAGTTCGACTGGAATGTGTTTTGCAGTGGAATTAAGTTGTCTCTTTTCAATTTTTTCTACTTCTCGTATTGAAAAGGGTCAAGGTGGGACTATTGCGCTTTCATTTTGCCTCGCTGTCTGTGTAAAAGTTAAAGACATGTAATGGGGGGTCACTTTCGTTCCACCTTTAATCCACTAGCAGAAGTATCAACAGAGCTGAAAGTTGCCGAGTTGCAGAAAGACCCCCGCTTATCAAGGAAAACATAAAAAGCTTTACATTATAAATTTATGAGGCTATCAGGTCTGAATGGGATCAGAAAAGAGCAGACAAGCAGAATCACTTGTTGGCTGGTGCATTGTTGTCTTATATAGCGCCTTTTTTGATTCTGCAATACCAGCATGCTATATAAAATCACACACTGGGGTGTCTTAATGCCGGCAATGCTTGGTTCAGTGTAAAAATATGAGGCGCTGCAGAGGTGAGCTTTTGTTGTAGCGCTATTGCTGGGTCTCTGTGAAAAAAGGACTTACGTTTCATCTTCTCGGGTACGTCTTCAAGCAACATTATGCAAAAATAGGTATTTTTTGTGATTTGGCATGCAACAAAAACAAACTACTTTACATAGAGCAATGTTGAGGGTGAATTAGGCAGTCTCACAGCCTGCGGGTCATCTGCTGCTCTTCATTCTGGTGGTACAGCAGTGGGTACTTCTGTATCTCCTGCCTGATGGCAGCAGGATGAACAGACTGTGACTGAGGTGGATATTGTGCTTTAGTATCCTTTGGACTGCACAGGCACCTCACCTTATCAATATCACTGATGCTTGCTAGATGGGTCCCAGTGATGTTCTGGGCAGTTTTAATGATCCACTGCAGAGTCCTCCTGTCGGTTGTGAACATCCCATGCCAGTTTGTAATGTTTCCTTTCAGGACACTTTCTATTGATCTTCTGTAAAAGTTTACAAGAACTTTGCACAGTAATTGCGCATTCCTAAGTTTCCTGAACAAATACAGCTGTTTCTGAGCCTTTGTGTGATGTCCATGACAGGCTCTCTATGATGTTGATTCCCATATAATCTTAAACTTGCTCCACCTCAGCTCCACTGATGTAGACAGGGGTGTGTCTTTGCCTTTACTCCTTGGCTTTCTTTTAGCTATGTTTTCTGTCTGTACCAACTCCTGAAGGAAGTAGTTGGTTCTTTAGCTGCTAAATCCTCCATTATGTTGCAAACTACATCTGTCTGCAGTTTGGTGCAGAGAAGGTTGTACACAGTGAGATCTTGGAACTTTATTCATTGAAAACTGCTGCCTGATGCAGCCAAAAACAACTCTATGAGAGAGGTGAGAGTGAACCAAAACAGTAAATGTTTGGACCAGACAGCTAAATAATTTCCTGAACCAAACTAAAAATTCTGTAAAAAGCCGAATTCTCTGTTGGTTCATCCCTGCATGTGACTCCTTTCACACTGTCACATTAATGGCTCAGTCTACAGTGGCTACTGGGTAAGGCCTCTGGTTTTCTTTTTTCTCTTCTTTCTTAATTTATGTACTTTTCCTCTGGATTTCCATTTGTTTCATCAGCGCGTCAGTTCTTCAATATGTGTTCTTGTATCATGTTCTGAATTCTGTTGTACCAGCTTTAATGACACTGAACATTAGATAGACGATTGCCTTTATTCCATGCATGGCATACAATAATGGTAATTCTCTTTAAATAAAAAAAAAAGCATTTCTATATTCAAATTCAAGACCATTTAACAGATACATTTTCCAGTGGCAAATATGATATTTGAGATTAATGGCAAATAAATTCAAAAGAATAACTCAACATGCCATATAATGCGCTTTACAGACAATATATTGTACACCAGGACAAATGCATAATGTTGCCATATGCCACAATCAAAAACTTTTAAATACTAACAGAGCCCTTTCAATTACGGTCCTCAAATAACAAACAAACTGAAAACATGTAATATATCTAACTGTAATAATTTAGCTGTAAATGGTTACCAGAATAAAGTGGCTGTTGATTGAAAACATAAAAAGGCAGTATGTTCTTAACAGACAGACAATAAACAAAGACTTGAGAAGCAAACAGACATCTTGATGCTTCAACACTAAACTCTTCAGACGATCATTTGTGCCACTTTACTATATTATGCACTTGTGTGAAGGATCTTTCTCTGTTCTCAGCCAAAATTCTTTGGAAACAATATATTCATACAAGATCAGATAAATTGCACAGTGGTATCATATAAAGTGTTTCATTTCAGAACAGGTTATACTTTCATCTTCAAAAAAGTAGCACCTACTTGTATAAAATAATTGCCAATATGAAATTCCTGGTGGAATAAAATAAACTAACGACCATTTGTCTGGAACATCATACACATTCATTGCATTTAATGTGATCATTGAGTTGCCCTGGGCAACACGTGTATGTACATTAACATATAGATTTCTTCTGCATCCATTCAAACTGACGCAATGCAGTTTTATTCCATTCACCCAAACTCTAATTGTCCAATTTGAAACTTGGACCAAAAAAATCTTCTCAGGACACAAATAGTTGCAATGTTTTGGAGTGAAACTGCTCATTAGTCCTCTCTGTGCCATGAAACAGTACATGCACATGATCTTGTGCATGAGTTCAGCTCTCCACTATCAGTGTTCAGTGTGAGCAGGCAGTCATACAAAGCTCTCTTCCATGTTGGAGCACAGCAGGAAAGAGTCGACTAGCCGCGGTTTGATCAGCTGCTGGTGGTCGGCCGCCTCGATGCTGTCTGGACACCCTGCTGCCAGCCTCCTCAAGGCAGCCTGGAGACACACACGCACACACATATATCTATCAGTATGCATGTGCAAAGATCCAAAAAAAAAACCCAAACTCACAGAGATATGCATTATCACGTCGATATCACACTGTACTCCTGTACATTTAAAGGAGCAATATATAGGATCCTAGTGTTCAAAAAAAAGGTGCTGCAGTCCAGATAGCGAGCCATAAACAGTTGAAATACCGAAATAGGTTGAATCCCTATTCAATATAGTATGATCTGTGGTTGAAGCGAGTTGTTTCCTCCCCAAACTCTAAGCTCAGGCTGGCTGCCTGCAGACTGCATGGACACTGCAGCTAAACAAGTGCAAGACAAGCACAACATTATACTTTAACAATGACGTCGGCAAGCCCTACACTGTAACGTGATTTGCTGCTTATAACTATTAGTTATCAATTTTACCATCATAAACATCTTCTCACTCTACAAGATTATTCATGATTCCTTATGATTCTAATTCATAAACAGGCACTAACTCATTCGGTGAACATTTTGCATTAATTTTAGCTCCATGTAAAAGGAATAAACCTACAATGGTGAAACAAAATCAGATATTCCAGACCGGAATGGAAATTTCAAAGCAGAACAGGCTGGCTGTAGCATTGTTGTTGAAGAAGCCGGTACTTTAATGTAGTATGTTTCCTCATGTTACCTTTGATGACATATCATCAGTGCTGTGTGCTAAATGAGCTGCGCTGACTGAATGTGCTCGTGTTTTTGGTGAGCAGTGAACTGAATAGATCCGTTTGCAAACTAATGAACGTGAGTGTCGCTCACTCCTGACTGGGCTAACGATGCTCACGTTATCAGCTGAATAAAAAAAAGGGACTGCAGCAGATAGAGAAATGTCAACGTGATATAAAAAGTTTGGTTGATCATGAAGTGCATGAACTTGTGAGTTTGTGTTATAGTGAAGAACAGACAAATAGATCCATGTTATATTCGCTTCTCTCCTCTTGTCTTATCTCCCTCATCATCTCCATGTAGTTCTCATGCATTATGGTGCGTTCAGTTTGAACTTGAATGTCGGAATTTCAAGTTCCTAGTTGGAAATTTCAAAATTATGGGGATGTTCAAGTTTGCTGCCTGCTGAAAAGTAAACCCTTCTCAAATTGTTGTAAACTGTTGTTAATAATGGTAGATACAAGTTATCCTGGACATTCAAATTAATACAAAAATATTAATGGAGCACAACCATTAAATATGACATCATTATATACAACATCCCTTTTTTTTTAAAGAAATTAATGTGTACTAGTAAATTTTAATTTCTGTGAAATGAACTTGCTCTTTTAATGAGTCAACTTGCAGTACATTTTATGGTCATTTTAATATTTAGTATAGAAAATATATTACATATTTCTCCTTTATTGTGGTTAAATAAATATGTGCCTGCAGATTTACAGTAAACAACATCAGCAATACTGTAATAAATGATGTCCTTCCAGACCAGGAGCTGCATCTTGTTTGATTTCAACACCACAACAGTTAATATGTGTGACATCTCAAACAAATTCAGCCAGGAGACCCCTCCACCCCCACCCTCCCACCCCAACCCCTCCTCAACATTTACATTTAAGATTACAAATGATCTGTGAAAGCACAGCGTCCTTTGAAGGTAAAAATTCAACACCTACAAATGCTCTACTTAACCCTTGGCTAAAAGGATAAAATAGAATCACATTAATTTGAATAGACTGACGAGTGTGGTTACAGGGAAGAGGAGGGCATTTCTGGGCGCAGCGAGTCAGCCCAATTAAGCCCCCTGACCATTATGCGCTTCAAATCCCCCCTCATCGGCCCTAAGATCTGGTCTTAATAATTATGATCAGAATGAGAGAATGATAAAGTATGAGCAGGGATATTATTCATGATATGTACATATTTAAACATGCAACTTTTGAGATGATGTGCACCAGTCAGCTATCTCAACATGGCTTTAAGATACTGAGGTTGTGATATATTTTCAGTTTTCACATATTGCCCTGTGGATGTGATTAAATTGGACAGTCATTTGGTGCACTTGATGTTACATGTGGTATAATGCCCTCAGTTTGTGCTATATAGTGAGTGAAGCTGAAAATATATAGTATTTAAAGGGCACAACTGAAATAGGCAGTTTGAATGTTTGAATGACATATTTGTATTCAGGACATGGAGTCATTTACACATACTGTATGCATCGGTCTGCATGCACACACACACACACATAAATAGACACACACTTTATACTTACCAGGCAAGCGACCAGCACTGAGTCGCTGTTATTTCTCTCAGTAGGGGAGCGACACAGTTCAATAAGACGAGGAACAGCTGAAGACAGCAGAGGAAAAATTCACTTACAAGTGTGTCCCATTCTTAGACATTGATATCAACTATAAACAGAGCATTTTAGAGTCCCAATAATTATTTGATTTTACCTAATTTTCTCCACAAATCTCAGTGTACTTTAAATAAAATGAAACAAAAATGGCATCTTATATATTTTGGTTCAAAAAAGCAGTATACTTTCCAAATGTGGCTTCTGTTATGGAGTAAATGTTAATTTCTACTCATCAAATTATGAGGTTTCATAAAGGATTCATAGAGAGCTGCTTCCCATTAGACAAAGAGGTCTGCTGGGGAATGGACGTACAGTACATTCATATATTAAAGATGTTTCTGTCCAGTGAAATGATTTTTTTCCTCTTTATTAAAAATAAACATTAAAGCTGCACAATGATGCAGCACTGGGACATCATCTCCAGTTCATGGTTTTGTTGTATTTAACATCTCATTTACACCTGGTATTAAGATGGGATCTGTATCCGGATATTATCAGGTCAAGAAAGGATCCGATCTTGCCTTTTGCATTCACACCTTGTATTGTATCTTGAGATCGGATCTCTGTTCTCCAGAGCAAAACCGGCCCTAGCCTCCCTTAAAAAAAAAACATCAGTTTTATGAGGTGTTTAGTTATGGGAAACTGTATAAACTTTGTAAAACTATGATAAATTCTGGATAATAAATCCCCTCTTGTAAATTCAGCAAATGTAATACAATAAATTATGCCTTTCTTTGTATAAAAACATGGTATCAGTTTGTCCCAGTGTGTTGCAATAGATAAATTATATTCCTTGTTAACAGATCAGTTACACACGAGTGCAACACACAGCATCACACACACACACCTATTTCTCAGTATATATCATTCACTTCCCACCCGTACTGCTTTAATTTTTTATGCAGTTCTGTTGAATAAGGCATTTTGCTTTCATTGCACAGAATATATTATAATCAGTTTTCTTACTTGCTTGCTCTTTAAATTTGAAAAACAACCTATATTTTATGTTTTATGCACACATCATGGCTGCCTCACATATCCTGCGTCTGTTTGGAGTGATGGTTGTGTACATCATCAGAAATCAAGTTGAAGTGTATGCGAAGACAAACGTGTGGTTAAAAAGCAAGTGTATCTCCAGCCTTAGTCCTTAAGTACATGTGGAGTACCTCAAGGCTCAATGTGAGGTCCCGCTTTTTTGTTATATTTATAAATTTACTTACCTTCCTTTTGATGTTTATTATATTTTAAACATTGTTTGTTTTTACCACTTGTTTTTCAGCTCCTTATTTGTTTCTATCAACTTTTTTCTAATAAATCGTACAACAGTGTTATAAGAGAACTGAAATTCTGCAGTACCTTTGAGCTGGATGGCTGTTTGCGCCACATCAGCATCTCTACTCAGACGGGCCAATGTGACAGCAGCTTTCTGTTGAACACGCTCACAGGCAGCACCCTCCGATGGACTGGAGGAGGACGGCTTTTCTCCCAGCAGCAGCAGCAGTCGCTCTATTCCTAAAATACATAATATACAGTACAGATTAGCTGAGCAAGAAACCAAAGAATAAAGAAAAGGTGTCAGGAAGGATGGAAAGGAAACGTTTCAACAAACAACAGAGTGAGAAAGAAAGACATCAACAGTAAGACACGCAATATAAACCACAAATGAAGACAGGAAACTGATAAGCAGTGCAGAAAATAAGACAAAACAATCAGAAAAATTGGAAGTGCAACAACAAACATAGGTTTGAAACTTCACAGACATAAAATTGCACAAGACTGAGACACAACAAAGTGCTCAGGTGAATTAGAAAGGAGCAAGACATTATATACATCTCTGTTAGAGAAGATTTAGACCCAAAAGTGCAGTTAAAAATCAAGTCACTCAGGCTTTCAAGGGGTTAGAGATAATTCCTCAGATTTGCTTTAATCTCCACTTCAGGACAAACTGAGGATCAAAGACTGACTTTGAAACACATTGTGCAGATTGTGAAACAATAAATAGTTTAGTCTTCTGACAATATAAACAAATGTTGTAAGTACTCACTAAAGGCGGCACAAGTAAACCATAAAATGTCTGTCACTAGAGTCTCTTTCACAATACAATTTTTTATATAGCTATCCATGTATTCTACAATATATGAATGAAAGCAGGACCGACTCACATATAAGAGCAGAACATATGAATAATGAAAATTAATAATAAAAAACAAAATCAAAATGCACTGCAACTGTATTAAAATAGAGATATTTACATAAGCTGAGTGGTTGATGTTTTATTTAAGCTCTTCCAGACGACTTCACAGATATTATCTGATGCCGCCATCTTGAGGATTAAAGAAGAATTGCACTGATTTTCCTGCTTGTATATCAACTTATGGGTATTAACAAGTAGCTCAATAAAGACAGTAAAACCCATCAGTTCAACTGCCTTTTTAGTTTTGAATCAAACTCAGACTTTTGAAATACACTAAACAAAGTTTTGCCAATCTATAATACTTAGTTGAGATCATTTCCTTTTCTTCTTTAGATAAACTTGACTCAAATATTTGTGTTTGTGCCTTAATTTTTTGTTGTTGTTTTTACAGTGTGCATTTCATCCAACAAAAATATCAATTATATGTAACATTCAAAAACAATGGATTACCTTGTTCTTGCAGAACTTCAGAGGCACACTGCTCTAAGACTGACAGGTTTGCCAAGATTGTCACCACCTGAAATTAAAATTAAAGATTTTTTTAAAAAACAAGATAAAATGCCTGAGATGCACGTTTGCTTTGTGTAACAGTAGTTGGTTCAGAGGTCACTGAAAATGCACACTATATTCTTTACCACACCACCACACACATTAAAACACTTACATTTAAATACGTACATTCCCAGCTGCTCTAAGAGCTTCACAACCTTCTGCTGTTTTGCTTTCGAACAGCTCATAAGTGCGCTGACTGCTCAAAGACACTTTTAAGTCACAGTCATTCACATTCATCCTCCTTATAAGTTGCTTCTTCTATTATATACAGTATGCAGTGATAAAAGACTGCCTCACACTATTCCACTGGTGCATATGTTGGAGTCAAGGTTAAGATGAGACAGTTTTTCAGTAAATACTATTATAATGTTGGAAGCAGTTCTTTTAATGGCCTTCTATGACTTTCTCAAGTGTGGTGAATATACAACCAGATCTCTCTGCTGTAACTCTCTGCATGATCTCACCTCAGACTTCATTTTATATGGACTGTAGACTGTTGGTTTATGAACTGGATTAAATATTTAGTGCTTGGCTTTAATGGATGCAGATTTAGTTTTTGTCCAGTTCAGATTTCTGTACTGTGTCATGTGTTTATGATACTGAGTTTGTGAGTTTGTGCTGTGGGATATCTCCTGGAGCAATATTTGAGAGGTTCATGATAATGTTTTGATGATACTGATATATTGTGCTGTTGTGCTTTATTCAGGTCACTGTTTCAAAGTGACATTCTAAAAACATTGACAAAAACTGTGCATGTTAGAATAGAGCTGGGTCAAAGCCCATGTGTAGCTGCACAAACAGTCTCCTTCAGGGTCTAACGCTCAGCACACAGTTTGACCTTTAGTGGAGCTAGTAGCTGATTGCAAACAGCTCTTAATTACAAACACCTGAACCTGAAACCAAAGAGTTCACAGGGTGCAAATGCTAGGAGTGTCCACTGAATGTACACAAAGAAAAAAAGGATAATAAGATAATAATGTTTTGTTGTTTGTTAAAGTGTTTGAATAATCCCATGAGGGATAATTCATGAAATGAACAGGCAAAAAAATAAAATATTCATTTGTTCGTTCAGCTTCTCTGATTCAACTGCTCATGTACTTAATATTTCTGAAACACTCAAAGTCTGACAGATGTTGTCCAGGCTCTCAAATAATTGCTAAGACAAACACTACTTTCTGTCCTTTCAGTTCCATGATGACATTCCTGTGTCATCAGTCCTCACTCCATTGGTCGGCACCCCTGTTCCTCATTAATTGGTTGCAAACCCATGACAGGATGTTGGTTCTTCTCAAAGCTGCATGAGCTCTGCTTAACCCCCATATGCTATCAGGCTTGGGGAGTAATAGATTACTTATAACAGGATGAAGTAATTAAGACACAAAAAAGATAACTGTATTTAATTACAATTACAGTAAAAGACATATGACATTTAAAAGTGAGTCATTCTCTGCCTTCCAACACTATGCCAGACTCCACAAAAAAGAGCTCTTGAGTAGGGCTGCACAGTTAATTGAAATATTACAATTGCAATATTGCCAAGTGCAATATCTAAATAGCAAAAGATGCAATTTTGTGATAAGGGAAAAATGTGTGACAAAACAGTATTATTTAATGCTGCATGCTGGTGCCCTGACCTATAAATCTTATTCTCCAGATGTAAGAAAAGAGGATTG
The DNA here is from genome assembly GCA_027495735.1 of Lutjanus campechanus. Taxonomy (NCBI): domain Eukaryota; kingdom Metazoa; phylum Chordata; class Actinopteri; order Lutjaniformes; family Lutjanidae; genus Lutjanus; species Lutjanus campechanus. Next base: position 1,976 of record JAJHUR010086278.1, on the reverse strand, counting down.
TTTGGTACAGACCCCATCAAATGCCCCATCATTGTGATTGTAAGTTTTTTTTCCAGTTAAAAAATAAAACTTTTGATGCAAAAATGATCCTTCCCACTAAATGTGAATCATATCAGAATCGCAATGTGTCAAAATAATCATAAGATCATAATTGCAGCCATAATCATGACTGCACAAATGCTCATGAGCTCCTGCACCCCTATATCATCGATACAAATTTGCATCTGTTTTATGCCTAAATTACATATCAGATGGTTGTTGGGTTTCATTCATCGTAGCATATGTTCCTCTCGTGGCCACATAGCTGGACACTAGGCCACACATAGAATTCATGCAGTTTTAAGGGGTTTCAAATATTTGCTCCTCACTTCCCAATGTCTCTAAACATAATTGGTGCGGAGTGACGAGGTCGAAGCTTACATTGTAAAAAATATATATATGGAAAATTTAGTGGAATCTAATATTTAATATATATATTTAATATATCTAATATTTTCAAACACATTTTAAACATAAGCTGTTTGAATGGACTTATTGTTTTGGTACTTTTGATATTTTATGTTTTGTCAGAAATGCAGATATCTGTACCTGGTCTTTGGAGTACGGTGTGTCGACTCTCTGGCGGTCTCTGCAGGCCTGCAGCAGGATCTGGATGGCGTTCAGCTGCAGGAGAATCTCACAGGCCATGCTGTCAAAGAAGGTGATGTTGGCCAAGGCTGCAGATGCCAGAAGGAATACTTCACCACAGGAGGCGCTCTCGCACAACTCTGAGAGAATAAGACATCACTCACTAAGTGCATGGGTTCTAACATAACACAGTAACACACAGGAAACTATGAAGTAGACAGTTTTTATTACAACATTATTTGCTCCAGTTTGAGGTCTTTATCTTTTGGAAACCAGATAATTTCTTACACTTGTTTCTGGTTTGAAACTTTGTTTGTTTACATCCTTGACAACAGAAAAGTATGACCTTAAAATCATTCTTTTTTTATTTACTGTACTTTTTTCTTGTACCCAGGGCCATTGCCAGGATTTTAAAAATGCTGAGGTCATGAGTCTGGGTTTAAATTGATCAGTGTTCTGTCTACTCACTGATGAGTGCAGTGACGATGTCGTGCATGCTCTCCAGGAAGCTGGCGAGGTGCTGTGTGGACGTGTGGTGAGGTGAGGTGATCTGAGCCACGACTGCCGCTGCCTCGGCTCTCGCTGCTTCCACACTGCTCTCATCAGTCAAGATGTCAGCCAGGCACAGGATCCCATCCACCTACACATCAGACAGCATACAGTCAAGAATGAGGGATACTTTAAAAATACATCCCAATACAGCTGCTTATTACCTGTTAAAAAAATGTGGTCAGTAACCGCATATAATGATTATTTTCATCATTGATTAATCATTTGATATTTTTCTCAGTTAATCGATTAGTTGTTTGCTCCATGAAAATTATTTAATTGATTTACTTCCCTCCTTTCTGTAATATTAAATAAAAATGAGCTAAAACATGGAGAACCATGAGTTTTTAAGGTCATTTGGGCTGGGCTTTCTAAAATACCTTTTAGTCAAGGTACAAATCACTTTCACTGGGTTCTGTCTGCAGGCCTGACTGCTGAACTGAACTCACTTCATCTGAACACTGCAGGGCCGACAAAACACCTGCAGCATCATCACCCATCCAGACAGTTAAGTGTCCATGATGGTGTCAGCTTGGCTGGAACTTGCCGCTCTGCCCGTAAAGCCATCACAATTAAAACACACCACTCTGAATTAATGGCCACCTCTGGGGTGAATGTGCCGCTCAGAAACTTGTATATCTGGCTGGCATCGACCTGCGGCGTGTGCATCATCGGGCTGAGAGAGGAGCTCAGAGTTATAGAAGAGCAGGAGACAGAAGTTTTCTCCTGGGCATGAGGTCATATTTATCTCATCTTTGTGTGTGTGTGTGTGTGTGTGTGTGTGTGTGTGTTTTGTGTGT
>JAJHUR010086277.1:0-10522 GCA_027495735.1 Lutjanus campechanus | reverse complement strand
GTCTCGTGAGCAGAAGTCGATTTGCATTGATGAGGTAATGGAGTGAGGTTTGTGTGTGTGTGCTGTTGTGAGGAGACAAAATTACATTTATTTTGAGAATGAAGGAGAAGAAAGTGTGTGTGTGTGTGTGTGTGTGGTTTGGGTTTTCTCTGGTCTGGTTTTGGGAGACTCCGTCCTGTCATGAACATGTCTTATGTTGTGATGTCATTCCAGGACGTGGCACATGTGAAGTGAAGGCACACACACACACACACACACACACACACACACACACACACACACACACATCTTACTGTACTTTACATGCAAAGACTGTCACGAGCAGTTCAACATATGTCTCGTATTTGATTTGATTTCTTTGAAAAGTTTTGTCTTCATGTCAGCAAAGAATAAACAAACAAACTGTGTGTTTGCTCCATAAATGCTTCAGAAAACAAACTGGCAGTTTGGTTTTGTCCAGAAACTAAATGTTGAATATGTATTTTACAAAAGTATCAATCAGAGGAGGGAGACTGACTCGTCCTAATATGCTCCGTCTGTAATTTTCCACCTGCATGTTCTGGAGTTCATTTTTTTGTCGACCTCCTCACAGTTGTTGTCCGTGGATGAAATGATCTTTGGTGTTATTTTCTCTAAGTGGAGCTCATTAACGTAACATTAGTTACTGTTTAAATGACCGACTTTTTAATCTTTGGGTTTGGAGGAGGAAAGTGGGTAAAACTAGATCTTTGGTGGCCTGAACTTTAATGTTAAAGATCTAAACAAAGATTTTGATGGGCCAAATGTGGTATTTGATAGTCAAAAGGGTCCAGTCCAAGTGAAATCACGAGTCACTGGTCCACGTCCAGTTGCTAGTCTTTTGTGACTTTTGTGAAGTTGACTCTCGGGCAGGTTCACACCTAAACCTTCCTGAATCGCACCAATATGAGGATACATTGTTTCAGATTTCCAGCTGGGTGGATTTGCATTCACAAAGCTAAAACTCAGTAATTCCAGAAATTGTAAACCCATACGCTGATCCATACGCTGATCCATACGCAGATCCATACGCTGATCCACACACTGATCCACGCACTGATCCATACGCTGATCCATACGCTGATCCATGCGCTGATCCATACGCTGATCCATACACTGATCCATACACTGATCCATACGCTGATCCATACGCTGATCCAAACGCTGATCCATACGCTGATCCAAACGCTGATCCATACACTGATCCATGCACTGATCCATACACTGATCCATACACTGATCCATACACTGATCCATACACTGAGTGTACGGGTGAGTCAAGCAGCTGTAAACGATGGACGTTTACAGACCACACCAGAAGTTGAATCTGGTTCACACCAACCCAAAGGAACCACACCAGGGGGGGTAAACACTCGATGTTCACTTCGATGTGACCACACAGGGCTGACTGTGAAAACACCCTAAAGTCATCAAATTTGTGACGCAAGTCTGACTTCAATCCAAGTCATGTAACTCAGGTCCATAGTTGCGAGTTCCCACTCGGCCCCTGGACTTTACATTGTGATGACGCCACAGATTTTTAAATCTCTTTTCTTGGCTTGAGGAAAGTTTTACAAAAATACAAAACCTCTGTGGATCAAAAGATCATTACAGAGTCATAACTGAGCTTGTCTGCAGTTTGAGGTGTCCTGTCAACATTTTCACAGACGTCTCTGTTGTCATGGTGGATGCGAGGCTGAGCAGTGACGCCGTGTCCAGGTTTTCTTATACATTTATGGTTACGACAACCAAAGTGACAGTGATGGCTGTATCGATGTTACTGCAGACTGAACACATGGATGTTCTATTAATACTTATATGTGTAGCTGTCTGAAATCAATAAAACAGCCTCCTGTCTGTGTGCACGTGTGTCTGCAGTATAAATAGAAGTCCCTGTTAATGACAGGAGGACAGTAAAATGAGTTGCAGATGACACTGCCCCGCCTTGACAGTCACACATCAAAAGATCAGCGACCCGCTGCTCTTCTATCTTTGTGAGGACCGAGTCTGAAACCTGCACTGTGAGGACGATGTTAACCCGTCACCAGTCCTGCATGAAGCTGTCTAACAGCTGGGACGTGGGTGGAGGTTAAAGACAGACATGTAACTGTTATGGTTAAGGTTGAAGTTAGATGCTGGAGAATGCATTATGTAAATATGGGCCCTCACAAGGATAGCAGTGAAAATGTGTGTGTGTGTAGATGAAAGGGAACAGCAGACCACAGCAGGGTGTTTCCCTGCCAGCAGAGCAGCCGCTGTGGTCCACCGCCGCTCCACGCTTCACTGTTTCAGGAGGTGACGTCCTCAATGTGTGACAGAGTTTACGTCACAAACAGGAAGTCTTTAAAGGATACGCTTCAGTTTGTACAACTGGAACATGGTTTTATTTAAATGTACCAGGTTGCAGAGAGCATTGATCAGTTAGTTTGTTTGAGTTATTGTGTGGTTTTTGGTGTTTTAAAGGGTTAAAATCCGTGCAGCAGTAGACCAGAGAGGTCAGAGCGACAGTTGTCACTGTTGTCTGGTTAAACAAAAAGGATCTCGTAAAGCTCCGTTCAGTAATTCTCAACTGAAACTGTTTCTAGAGTCAAAAATCATATTGCAGCAAGAACAGTCAGAATTTAGATCACGTCATAGCACAACAACAGCTGCACTAAATGTACTTAACAATATTATTGTGGCCTTGGACAATTATCCACACTGTGCTCCACCTCTCTAAAGCATTTGATTCAATCGATCCCAGTATTTTATTGAACTTTGATTGGAATAAACAGTCTATTAAATAGTTCTATGACTATTTCTCAGGTAGAACTCAGACAGTAGTCTCCAAAGTTCCAAGTCAAGTTCCCTTAGTGTTAATACAGACGTACCACAAGGGTCCATTCTTGGTTCTTGGTTTTATTTACTATTAATTTTAACAATATTGTTTTTTATTATATATTATATCTCTTAATCTGGCCAGATGTACAACCTGCTTTTGATCCTTTTCAGGTCTCTCTCTCATCAAACATAAGATTGTTTTAAATGCTGGCTCACTTTCTAATTGATTTGTTACCTGTTACACCCAAAGCAGACCCATGAATTAATCAAGGCAGATGTGCACAGCTGATAAGGTTTATCCTGCCCTGTGCACATGGCACCAGGTGCCAAAGGTGGATTTGGACATGCCTTGACTAAATTAAAACCCTTGCATCTTCCACTTTAAACCAAGTGTTTTAGATGACCTCCAAATATTCAAAAATGACTGATTGTTATCTTTAAATAAAAAGCTCCATAAGCTTTTCATCTGGTAACACCTTTAAGATTTCTTTGTGCTTCAAGTTTGCAGTGTTTTAGGTTTGCCTCTTTTATTTTTACAAAATATATTTTCCTGCTAAAAGCAATAATTTATCACTATAATCATTAATCATATATCTCTCAGCTCCTTGGCCATGTATTTCCAAAATCATATAGACATGTTGCCTTTTTGTAGCAACATCCAATTGGATAGGTGGTTAATTTTTGGTGACATTGGACAACAGTTTCATTTTAACCATTCAGTATAATGTAATTCCTCCTCTATGCTCTGTTTCCAGCCTTTAGTAAAACTTTGGTTAATCACAGCTCAGTAAGACAGTTGATTGTTGAGTCTCACACCCAACATTGGGTAAATAGTCAACTATCTTTCTCCAGAATCACTACCAGCACCTTTAAAGTGGACTTCAGTTAGCGGGAGCTAATGCAGGAGGAGGACAGAGGGATCAGATTAGGCTCTGCTAAAGAAAGCACTCTGCGTAATTTAACATGGAAGTTTTTCTTGACAAATTGCAGACATGGACGATTTGCACAGGAATAAAATCAGTGAGGGCAATTATCACAAATTACTGCATTTCCCTGTGTGATAGCGGCTCTGTGAAAATCAGTCCAGTGACAGTTAGCTTACAGTACACAGGGTGTGACAGCAGAGTCATTTCCCCTCTGACGTCCAGCGACCGGGAATCTGACTGTCCTGCATGGGAAATAACAACGAAAAGACCTGACTAATACCAGAGGTCTCTTCTAAAAAAGAAAAAAGAAAAAGAAAAAGATAGAAAGATAAAAAAGATCGAGTCAAATACTGGTTCAACTCTGCTTAAATTACAATCCAAATGGTTCTTGTCCTTGGCAAGAACCAGTGAGACAAGATTAAGTCTTTGTAGGCTAAAAAAAAAAAGAAATCTAAACCATCTCAGGTGAGAATGTTTGTGCTGGTAATTTTAGGGATATTTCCAAAAAACTTTTTAAAAATCTCTCACTGTCTCTCTTAGTTAGCATAAAAGGAAGGAGAAATGGTTTATGTCTAAAGTTCAAAACCATGTAAATGTAAAAACAACAATTTGTAGTTTTTGGTGAAAATCAAGCGGTTTGGAACTGTTTCTTGACAAACACCACCGTATCCATCCCAGCCCATTCTAACTCCCAACACATCAAATATGGCAGCTTGGTCAGTGGCAGTATGCTTCAACCTATGATGCTGTAGATATGCCTCTTGAGCCTTATGTTTGGATTTGCCATTGAAGTCAGGTGATGTAGTATAAAGAGCAAGAAAACTAAATATGGGCTGGGCTGAACAAACACATGACTTTCATTTCCTGTGTGAAAACAATAATTAAAGTCATAGTCAACATTAGTTAAGTAACATATGTAATGTAACTACGTTAACTTCTGTAAGTAAGAAACTTATTTGAACCCAAACCGTGATCGTTTCCTGAACCTAACAAGTAGTTTTGGGGTTAAACCTGACCAAGTTAGCATGGGATAGTTTAGTGATGGCAGCAAGGGGGTAGGTTTGATTTTGACATTGGTGGGGACACAAAAGTGCTCCAAGGCAGCACTCCTGAAAGTTGATGTTTGTTTTTGTATTTGCAATCATAATTTCACGTCATGTAGAGCTGATCAAACAAGCAAACAATCATAGTCAGAAAAACAATTCAATTTCGGTTGCCCTCCCTACTTACACTCGCGGCTGCAGATACATGCACTGCCTCCTGTCCTGTCCTACTAACAGGTTGCAAGTAGCTTTTACAAGCAGATGGAGTGACAGCGGGGACGGCCAATCACATGTATGTTAGCGAGAAACCGGCAGAGCCAATCAGAGAGCAATATTTAGGTTAGAGGCGGGACTTCTAGCAGAGACGACCGTTAACCCTTTGTGTGCCATAATCATTGACTAAACACTACAGACAACTTCAGAGGTGTTGGTAAGAGTATTTGAGGTTACTTTATGCACCGTGGCACAGATCAGTCAGTGTAATGTTTCATCATTTGAAAAGTATTAATAATGTAAATGCAGATGTAAAATAGTAGAGCCTGAGAGTACTCAGTTACTTTCTTCGAACAGTAATCAGTGCAGGTAGTAAAATTATTAACATCCGGTCTGAAATAGACTGAAAACTACCTTGAAGTTCTGATGTTGAGACAGGCAGAACCAGGACCTCCAACATGGCTGCCAGAAACCCCAAAAAGGTGTCTGTGACAGGCTGGTGAGGTGAGCTGCACCTTGTGACCATGATGAATCGACACTGACACATCAGCCAGGAGTCCAGTGTAAAAACAGGTTTATCTTTAGACTGTAAGAGCTTAATAACATAATGACTATAGAACAGGAAACTGTGTGTTCATGTGATACTGCACACACAGTCTGAGTGTGTTTTCACAGGCTGTCTAGAACTATTTTCAACTGTGATGTATGAAATTTAGGTATATTAAACGCTGACGTTATGCCTCGAATGATCATCAACCAGCATGACTGAGTTCAGTGGATCAGGACCAATAGATCACAAACTCTCATTACTCATGCCTTAAACCCACGCCCCAAAACTTCAGTGCAACTTTGGAGCAGATTGGAGCACTAAGACAGTTTTGGCCAAAAAATTTTTAACTGTCCATGAAAACTCATTTAATCAGCAGCCAGCTCAAGAATGTCTGTGAGGAACATTATGTAGAGGCTGGATATCCTCTGAAGCTATTTTAATCATGGCATAAAATGCAAATGGGGTTAACCCAAGTTTCTCTTAAACCACAGAAAGCCATAGAGAGCGACAGGAACGCCGTCCCAGGTCAGCAGGATTGTATCTGAGGTTGGTGGTTTGGCCCTGACGAGGCCAAGGCCTCTGAACCTCAAACTGATTTACAGTCTTTCATGGAAAACACATTTTGTGTTTAAATGCTCGGTCGAGACGTTAATTAGACTTCTGCTGTGAGTTCTTATGTCCTGCAGGGTTTAGTTTATAGTTTACAGATTCCACTGAGTCACAGTAACTCAGGCTGGACCAATGCAGAAAATGAAACAGCAGAGTCAGAACCAAAAATTGTCTGGTACCCTCATCAGAGAAAGACCCAAATGATTAACCAGTCTTTTAGTGTTGGCCAGAAGCCTTGTGGTGTTCACCAGACAAAACCCTTTGTCTCCTTTGGGTTCCATTCAGAAACAGGCTGGTTTACATCAGCATAAGTGCCTGAAGTGCTTTAAACCTGCATTCTTTAAATGTCCAGCAGGGGGCGACTCCACTGGTCTCCCCCTCTTCTGACATATCCTCAGCTGCCCTGTCTCAAATAAAAGCACAAAAGCCCCAAAAAATGTATTTTTAAAAAAGTTTTACTTTACAGGACAGCACTTAACGTAGCGCAGCCCCATCTGAACTTGGTGAGTGTGTTTGTCTCTCTCCAGGAGAAAGCACCATGGCATGCATTTTGGATCCACTCCCTCCACACCGCAATGGACCAGTGCAAGTTTTCCAGTTGCTTTCTTCTGAATGGCTTAGCCAGAAGGGAAAGAAATCAAATAGCAGCTGGACTCACCAAGTTACATTAAGGCTGCATTACCCGCATGGAGTGTGACTAAGGAGTCTGAGGTTGATCAACCAGGGTCAGAGGAAAATAGCAGTTCTTTGAGTGAGGAGCAAATCACTTCCAGCAGTTCTTCCAGTGACGACTAGCCAGTATTGGCACTACTACCAATTAAAGGTTATTGTTAAAGTTATTGCAGGCATTAAAGGAGGTGAATCTCATTCCGCCTCATAAAAACATTTCTGGAAGGCTGGGAAAGCTCTGTCTTCCTGGACTTTTACAGTTTGTATCACAAGGCCTGCAATCGAGGAATCGTCTGCAGGACCCACCTACAGTATGCCCTTTGAGCCTGGTCCCATATGCTTTGGTGCCCCAGCACTTCATTAAGTATTATCATGATTCTGAAGTACACATCTGCAATTAATAGTGGTAGGTTTGACTGTCCAAGATGTAGAAGCAAACATCTTGTACAACTAGACACCTTAAGAATGTGCAAGACAAAATCAGGAGAGATGGGATTCACCACACTGGACCTGGAGGAGCTAACCTGCAGTGGTGATGAGGAAGAGGGGATCCAGATGAATGCACAGCAGCGACAGCGTGAAAGGGAGGAGGAAAACCCAGGTCCCTGTACTTTGTCTGTTGCCTCGTAGTAAGGTCCAAGAAGGTCCTGAAAATGTGGTTCTGGCACATAACCGTCCCTAGAAAGAGACAAACGGACAAACAGCACAAGGCCAAGTCTGGCAGTGGATCATTTTTATAACAGAGAAGAGTGTCTAACATGGTTCTCGGTTTCTTGAAGGGCAGAGAAAGGCTGTGGCCATGTTGTGACAACCCAGAAGATGCAGGGTTTTCTGAAGTTCTTGTTGGAGGCACAGCTGCCCAAGCTCAGAACTTTCTGTAAACATATCCATGGAGCTTTGTTCGTACTCCAGCCAAAGAAATCCAGGAAGAACTTAGAGGCCCACAGACAAGCTGTTCATATTAAAAAATCAGCTTGTCGAAAATATGCTTGTTGACCTGACCCTCTTCACTAAATTCCTGCAAAAGGCACAGAAGGAGATTCCAGCTGCTCTCATAACCCTCGTGGAAAAAGGAGAACCTTCAGTGGTTTTACGGTGCGCTTACAGGATTAATTGTCTGCACCAAATACGAATATAGGAAAGTCATAGGAAAGTCATGAAGAACCTGAAGTTGGAGGAGATGACTTCTGTGCAGTCAGACACTGCTGAGCAGTGGTGATATTTGACCATGCCCTGATCCCACTCATCAGGCTGAAGTTCATGTGGTTTCTCCGTTTTATCCACCACATCTATCTATCTGTTTTCCACACCTACCCTTGTTGCAGGTCCTCCATTCCAGGATGTACCACGTCTTTCAGAACTGCTGGACCGAGTTTGGCCTGCTGGGGACACCAACCTTCAGCAGCATCCGCCCTTGTATTTGGACCTCAGTCTGAAAAACCCATCTGAAACCCATCATTGTGTAGGAAAGTGTGTGTGTTTTTTTTGTCTCTTCTGGCATTCTTTTGTTATTTTGCCTGGTTCTCTGAGGTAGGTAAATATTTCAGGGCCTTAAAGTTGGCTCAAGCCCAGCACGCTCCAGAAGATTGGTAAATTTGGGTGATTTGGGTGTATTCTTGTGTAAGGCAGGATAATTTCCTGTGGTCTGTTTTGTGTGGCACTTAACTTATCATGTGTCAGATGTGAATGATCCATGTTGAGTTGCTACAATTAGCAGTAGCTGCAGCATCAGCTAATGTAGCCTGGCATAGCAGGTAAGGTGTTGCTAGTCTTGAAGCAACAGTGTAGTGATGTGTATCCTCCCCAGCTCCAAAGATGATGACTTCACGTTCCAAGAAAACAGGATAGCGACGGCCATAATGCCAAACTCAAGGCGTCAAAGCAGTCAACAAACCAATATGTGACATGATCAGTGTTTGGGTTCAGTACAGAATGTTTTAATTGACAATGAAGCTGAATTGATGGATTCAGTTCAGTCAGCGTGTCATATGGATCACATCAAACACAGTCAGTCCACAGGCCTGAGTCTGTCTGACTGAAGCAGTGATCTGGCCTCAGTCTGAGCTTCACTTTGATTAACTGCTGCCATTTGTTTCCCATCATCGTCCTGCGAGAGGAACGCCTGACTATCACGTCCGCATCGCCTCCGAAAACACATTATCATCAGCTCACGTCAGTGCAGTGGCGCTGACCTCGCTCACTGTCTGTCATCTCTCAGCTTTTATCTGATTCTACGGTTCACGTTGCTTTTCATGCTGCTTTTTGTGAGCTCTGCTGTTAGGACGGCACACAGTAAATCCTGCAGCTGTTGAAGACCTCAAGCTGTTAACTCATGTCTCTGACTGTTACACTGAAGCTTCCTCTTACCACTTTCATATGTTAACATACTGCTTTACCCCGACTGTGTCTGTCCAGGAGGGGAAAACATCACACAATGCATCAGTGTGAAACGTTGAGGCCTGCAGGTACAAGATCACTCTGTGTCACCAGAACTGATCCATGAGCACGAAGGCCTCCATGTTGTCTTGAGACATTCTGTTCACTGTCGATAATAAATCTTCAACTTTCACTTGACAGTCTGACGTTAGCAATGACGGCATCATTTTCATGAGGCAGGATGTCAGGCTGTTTATTTAAAGGGACAGTTCAGCAGAGTTTTGGAGATATCAGACAGACATGTCTGCCTTCTCTCCAGTGTAATGTGATTACATATCACTCGGCTTGTGGTGCTCAAAGCACCAAAAATACATTTGAAAATTTTAATTCTGGGACCAGGCTGTTTTCTGATACAGAGACAGAAATAAAAAAAAAAATAAATAAATAATAACCAAAACATTTCATAAATCACTTATATTTCATATCTATAAATCCTTGAAGAATAGATTTTCACTAAGACATTGGAATTCGAATGTTGTTATTAATAATTTTTAAAGTTTTTTTCATCAGACATGATTTATCCCAATTCTCAAGACTGGATGATGTACAAAGTATTGTCTTGTATTCGCTCTGATGATACAAAGTGCTGCAGCACGCTCCATGTTTCCAGACTGTCGCCAGTTTACGTCAATGTCCAACAAAGTAACAGTCCGACTCTTCCAGATGCTGGCACGAGTTTGATTGTGGACAAAGTAACAGTGAGACTGGGTCTCTAAGACGAAGATAGAGGATGTTCTTCTGCAGACTTACTGTGTTACAAAAGATTCAACATGAAGGAAATAAATCAAATTCTTTCATACAGCTCAGCTGTTTTTAACCAGCAGGCTTCAAGCAGGTCTTGTTTTATTCTTGCTTTATTTTGTATTTCATTGTGTTTTTGTGGTTGTCTCAGTACTTTGAAACCTTTGAAGTTAATAATAACAATTATTATCTACACAGAAGTCTTCGTCTGTCCTGTCTTTCAAAATAAATAAATTAATAAATGAGAAGGAAAGGTGAAAACTGTCAGGCAGATGTTCTGAAATCAAACCTGAAACCTGCCCGAAAAAGGTCCAAAGAGTGAGGGTCTTTCAAACCAAAAATAAATATTAATTAATTAATTGATTGAATGATTGATAGTGGCGAATAGGTGACATATAATGTGTGTGTGTATGTGTGTGTGTGTGTGTGTGTGTGTGTGTGTGTGTGTGTGTATACATATATAGAACAATTAAACATTGATTTTGATTTTATAGGAA
>JAJHUR010086276.1:0-10617 GCA_027495735.1 Lutjanus campechanus | reverse complement strand
AGTAGCTCAAATTTGCACTTAAGTAAAGTGTCTTTCCGCTGCTACATGCAGCAGGTGTTGTGTTTACAGAACAGATCAATGACTCAGTTATTAACCTGTGTCCTATTACATCCTCACAATAGTCACCAGAGATATGAAGGGATGGGACAGACAGGACAATGCAGCATGTGTTTGATTTAGCTCTGTGGGTGCTCAACAGACTGTTGACATTTTCACCGGCGGCTTGCTGATAACTCGTCTCTCCTCTCAGGGTGCTGGAGCAACACAAGCTGTCCAAGGACCAGTGGGAGGAGAGGATCCAGGTCTGGCACGAGGAGCACGGGACGATGCTCAAGTAAGTGATCAATACCCCTGAAAAAAATCTTTATTTTAAAGCAACATTATGTGACTTTTTATTATTTATCCACGTCATTTTGTTACAGGTCTAAGTATTATAAAGTGACCTTGAAAAGTAGAAATAACCCAGTCTGCCTCCTGCCAATGAAAAGTTGAATTCAAAAGCGGTATAACACGCCCTTACTCGGATCAATACACTCATTTATTTTGCCATTACAGCCTCACTTAGTCTGATATGGTAGTAGCTGTGCAAACTTTATCTAACTTTAGAAAGATATCACTATATAACTGACACCACTGAGTCAGTTTTCTGCTTCTGCTACACTTTAGTTTGTAACAGATAAACATTTATTTTAACACAGTTTATTGCGTCGTTATCCTTTAATTGCCTTGATATGACGTACAACAGTTAAATCATCTCTCTCTCAACATTTTTGCTTTGGGTCAAGGCTTGACAACATTTTGCAGAATCCAAATTATTATATATTTTTGTATTTTATTGTTGACGCAGGTTGACGTAATGATAGATAGTAACAGGCGATGGACACTTCGCTAAGCCCCGCCCTCCTTAGTTACTGTTTCTACGCCTGCCAAACTTTCCGTTCTCGCACTGCATTTATGCCGTTTACAGCAATAATGTTGGCAGATTTAACATCAAAATTGGGAGTAACTGTTTTAACACGAAGGTCTTTGAATCCTTAGAGACGTAAACACAAGCAGCTTCTCATTTCTAGCTGACGACTGTGGAGTTTGTTGGCTAAAATAATAACTCGCAAGCACATTTCATAAGTGTGGCTGACTGATGTGAGCTACTGTTGACTCGACTTTTTTTTTTTACCCCTGCTAACTTGACTTGAGTCGGCTGAGAAGTCTCCAGTTGACGTTTTAATGTTTCAATCTGACACGTTTTAAAACAAGAACCCTGTGAAAGTGTATATGTAAAGTTAGCTAGCAGCTGCGTACGTGATATAACAGTAATGTTAACAGACTGAGGCTAAAGCTAGCTTATATCTCAGCAAACTTTGGTCAGATAGAGAAATACAGGAGGACCTTCGGGCGGGTCACCCAGCCGGACCAGCTGGACCGCGATCGCGGAGGACAGCCGGGATAAGAGCTAAACTAACACGTCTAGACTCCCCTCTGATGCTGGTGCAAGAGCTTTTAAGGACTTAATTCTCAGGCTAGGTGCACCTCGTTGAGCAATCAGGTGTAGAACACCTGAGCAGACCATAAAACTCAAAAGAAACTCAGAAGTTTCAACTTAGTTTCTAAGGTCACATACAATATAGTGTAGTTTAAATTAACCCCCTTTGTCTCGCCTATTTGAGTAAAAGATCAGGATGAATTAATCGAAAAGGAAAATTGCATCATGAACTAATAAAAGTATGTTCAAGCAGTTTGTGTATCTGTGTGTGTTCTTCTATGTTTCCAACCGTGTATTTGATATGAACAGGGAGGAGGCCATGATCGAGTACCTGAAGATCGCTCAGGACCTGGAAATGTACGGCGTCAACTACTTTGAGATCAAGAACAAGAAGGGCACAGACCTGTTCCTGGGAGTCGACGCTCTGGGACTGAACATCTACGAGAAGCAGGACAGGTGAGTCAAAGAGTCACTGACTTCAGTACAACACTTACCTGTTATTGATCTGATGACATACAGTTGTAGAAAAGAGAGGACAACACACGAGCAGTCATCGACCTCGGTTACCTTCCCTTCCTGTCGGTCAAGTTTTAAAATAACACGTTTGACCGCGTGGCTGCTGTTTTGAAGAGGCCGTTGACCCAGTTCTCTTTATTCTACCACAACATGAGAAGGTCTCACCGGCCTGTTGCTCTGACACCACCAGGCTGGGGGAGTAATGGATTACATGTAATGGAATTACATAATTTGGTTACAAAAAGAGGTAACTGTATTCTGTTACAGTTACAGAAAAAAGGGCATAATCAGATTACAGATACTTTTAGTAAAAATGGGGATATTAGGAGGATTACAATTTTAAAATACATTTTAAAATATAGAGTGTTATACTACCATCGGCAGAGCGCACACATTACAGTGCTTAACAAGTCTCAGCACCACTTTGGTCTCAATGAAACCAGCTAATGTGACAGTTGCCAGTTCATTACGACCAACCGCTAATCATAGCTACACAGACCAACTGCTAATGTTAGCTACACAGACCAACCGCAAATTTTAGCTACACAGACCAACTGCTAATGTTAGCTACACGGACCAACCGCTAGCGTTAGCTACAGAGAACGACTGCTGATATTACCTACATAGAACAACTGCTAATCTTAGCTACAAAGACGAACCGCTAATGTTAGCTACACAGACAAACCATTGATTTTAGCTACACAGACCAACCACTAATGTTCACTACACAGACCCATTGCTAATGTTAGCTACACAGATCAACCACTAGCGTTAGCTACACAGACCAACTGCTAATTTTAGCTACACAAAACAACTGCTAATTTTAGCTACACAGAACAACCATTGCTAATGTTAGCTACACTGGACAACCGCTAACTTAAACTACACAGACCACAGAACATTGGAGATAACCCAAAAGTCTCAGGATTCAAGTTACATTACTTTAATATTGTGATACTTGGATTAGGTCACTAACTATGTTTTTTAAACAGGCAATTAGTAACTGTATCAGAATACATTATTTAAGTAACCTTCACAACCCTGGGCGTATCAGTTCTGTGAAACCCTCAAAGTATTTTTAAAACTGTGCGTGAATAATCTATAAAACCAACTTTTTTTTAAAACATGCTGTTTTCTCCGTCCTGCAGGCTGTCTCCAAAGATCGGATTCCCCTGGAGTGAAATTAGAAACATTTCTTTTAACGATAAGAAATTCATCATCAAGCCCATAGATAAGAAAGCTACTGTAAGTATCCTACAATCCTCAGAAGCATCTCTTATGTATTTAAATGTGTAAAGATAAGTTAAATTTGAATGCAGACTTGCACCATGTAGCAGCATTAATCTGGTGCAAGTTTACAAAAAAATTGATTAAAATGAGACAAATCTACTAAAAAATTCAGATATTCAATCAATATTTTACTTAAATTTGTACTTTTTTGTGCAAAGACAACAGATGAAAACTCAGTGCCTACCTCTAGTACACTTAAAGAAGTTTATTAATGTGGGTAAATTTACTTATCATAAACCTTTATTTAAACAGGCAGGGCCATTGAGTGCATTTTTTCTTTACAAGGACACCCTGATTACAATGCATATAAAACAATAAAAGCACATGAAAGTTACTCTGTACATCAACAAATTACCCAACAAACAGGCCAAGGACGGGGTCATTACAGGTGCTGGAAATCCTTGAAAATGTTTGAGTTTTAATGAAATGTTTTCAAGGTTTGTGCTTGAAACTGCTTGAAATTGCACTTGCAGCACTTTCACAATAAAACACTGTCTGACTTAATAGTTCACTTTTTAGATAAAGACATAAAATAAGCCAGAGCTTAATTTAATTGTCTGGTAATTGTGTGATTGTTTTATATTGGCTCAGCCAGGTTTTATAGGATTTAGGGCTGCAACTAATGATTATTTTCATTTTCACAAAGTTGGTGTCCTGAAATGTCTTGTTTTGTCCAGAATCCAAAGATATTCAGTTTACTTTAATAAAGGAGTCAAAAACCAAAAAATACTCAGATTTAAGATGCCGAAAATTTGGACTTTTTTTCCCTTAAAATATGACTTGAAATGATTAAGTCATTAATTAATCCTGTCATAATTCTGTCATTTGAAAAATGTCCAAACATGTGGAGCACAGGGATGTATTTTTCAAGTCTTTCCTCTAATGATTATTTTCTTTATTGATCAATCTGTTGTTTATTTTCTTGATTAGTTGTTTGGTCCATAAAATGTCAGAAAATGGTGAAAAATGTCCATCTGTGTTCCACAAAGTCCAACATGACGTCCACAAGCCAAAGTGATTCAGTTTACTGTCGGAGAGGAATAAAGAAACCAGAATATATTCACATTTAAGTAATTTTGACTTTTAAAAAGCTGGAGATTAAATTAATGTCCGACTAATTAAATAATTGTTGCAGCTCTAATAGGATGTAAAGTCTACTAACAGACAGGTGTCACATTTTGATGCATGAAACTTTGTTGTGTTTTTCTTTAATTTGTCTCCCTCCTGCAGAATTCTGTCCTGAAACATAATTTTCATAATCATCAGATTGAAACATTTTGAACATGCATATGTATATAAATATGTAGTTTACCACAGCTTTAATGGGCTGGAAAACCTTGAAAATGCTTGAAAAATGCTCAAATTTGACTTCAGAAAAGGTGAAGGAACCCTGCAAGGACAACAACATAAGGGACAAATACTTTTCTCTCTCATAATTACATCCTTTATATAAAATAAAATAAAACTAAGAAAGGAAAAGGAAACTTTTGTGTCAAATAAATCTGGAAGAGTTTTGTTAGCAGGTCAACACTTTTTGGAAATATATATGAAATCAAATCAAACTGTCCCTGAAATGATGTTTTCTCTCTTTTTATTCTTTCTTAGGATTTCATATTCTACGCTCCACGTCTGCGAGTCAACAAGCGCATCCTGCAGCTGTGCATGGGCAACCACGAGCTGTACATGCGCCGCCGCAAGCCCGACAGCATCGAGGTTCAGCAGATGAAGGCTCAGGCCAAAGAGGAGAGGCTGCAGAAGAAGATCGAGAGGTGCGGGAACCAAAGTTATCAAGTTAAAAACAAAAAAGAAGAAGAAAGAATCACTTTAAAAAGTCACGTGCATCACTGTAGTGGCTTCAGACAGACTGTGATTCACATGTGTCATCATGACTCTTTTGTTGGCGTGTTCTTTCTGCAGAGATCAGCTGGAGAGCGAGAAGAGGAGGAGGGAGAACATCGAGAGAGAGAAGGAGAACATGGAGAGAGAGAAGCAGGAGCTGATGATGAAGCTCTACCAGTACGAGGAGACGACCAAGAGAGCAGAAAGAGGTGAGTTTGGTTTTTCTCCTCGTTACAGGTCAGAGTGGTCATTTTATCATACAGAGAGAATTACTGTAGAAATCATGTGTAAGTCAGCTGTTTAATTCATGTTGTCTTGTATTATAGATTTCAAACTTAAACCTGTAACATGGTTTTACTGCCCTCTTCTGTTTATCTGCTTGAGATACAAACAGAAAGTGAAAATTTTGAGAATTACACTCAGTTTACACTGTTTTTAAAGTTACATGCACAAATAAATATGTTTGTATTTGCAAATACTGCATCAAAAAGCTTCTAAATAATTCCTTGTTGTACAATTGTGGCTGATTTCTGGGCACAAAGTAATTAAAGGTTTTCATAGATCAAGAGAGAGACTGCAGCTTTTCTCTCTAGAAAACAAACGTCGACCAAATTTCTTTACAAAAAGATTAAATAAAACACAAGATGGATCAAATAAAAACACTGATATAAACAATAGGGTATAAGTGAATTAATAAAACCTTAAAGTATCTTGATAAAAAATTATGACACAAACAGCAGAGGACAAACAAACAAAGTAGAAGCAAGTGGTGTCAACATGTGTTCATAAAACAAAGAAAATTCTCTTTTTGCAAAGGAAAAAAAAAAACAGTTTCATGCATCTTTTGCAGTCACTGCAAGATGGACTGATTTTGGAAATGCTTTCACTTTTCCTCATATGCTTTAAGTCAGTGGTTTTCAACCTGTGCATCCCTAAAAATCTAAAAGGGTCCCCTGATGATTAAAGGGGACAAATATTTCTGTTGCTCAGTCTAAATAATATAGAGTAAAACTCCTGTTTGGAAAAACTTTGACCAGCCAACTATTCTTCTTCAGATAAACTTGAATCTTTGACTTTTAGAAACTCAAAAAAATTGTATTTCAGAAATTATTTAGTGAACCTATTGAAGTGAAAGAGAATAATGGTTAATATTTTAATATTTCCAGTGAAAAACCATTTAAATTTCTAATCATTTTATAATCTAAAGTTAAAAAGTAAATTATCTCTCATTTAGGTATATGTTTGCAACAACACGCATCAAGATGATTTAAAGTGATGCAGAAATGGCAGTAAAAATGATCAGGAATGTTTATTTATGCGTTTTCGCACAAATTAAATCTTCCCAGGATTTATTGATGAGGCTTATTGTGAACTGGGTGGTGATGATTTGTCATTTTTAAGAAGCAGGTCGCCACGAAAGAAGTTTGGGAAACACTGCTTTAAATCCTGGGTTCATTATTATTATTTTGTTACTTATGTGTTCAAATAAAAACATTCAACATTTGGTTAAAGTCTGTATATTTTAGCATCAAAATACAATCTTCCCAGGTGACCTGACGTAGGTTTTTGCATGATGACACTGCTACAAATAAACCCCCAATGTGGGAGTTTGCATTTAAAAATCATGAAAAAGAACGTGGATGGAATCTCCCTTTTATCTGATAAAAAAATTTATTATTCTACAGGTTTATAAACGTCCCTGAATGCAGCGAAAAATCTGATGAGTAGTTACTGTTTCTTCCTCACACGGTGGATTTCTCACTGACTTTGTCCTGCAGAGCTTCAGGAGCAGCTGGACAGGGCCATGAGGCTGGAGGAGGAGAGGAGGAGGGTGGAGCAGGAGGCGGCCCGGCTGGAGACTGAGAGGATGGAGGCCATAATAGCCAAGGAGGAGCTGGCCAGGCAAGCTGAGGACCAGATAAAGAGCCAGGAGCAGCTGGTGAGTACACGGCGCAAGAAACGCTCGGATCCTTCACGTGAGAAAGTCGTGAGAGGAAAACACTCATTACAAGTGAAGCTCCGACACGCAGGATAAACACACATTAGCCGTTTTAATTGCAGTTTGTAGCTCGCGCGTCCGTGTTTGGAGGATTTTCCTGCCGTCCTGGGATCAGATTTCTCCTACAGTCCTGAGAAAAATCTACAAGACTCCCTCTGACTTTAGAAAACGTCAAATATTCAAGGATATTTTTATGTTTTTCTGAGATTTTATGAGCTTATCAGAGGTTAAATGTGAACAGAATTGGGAGAATTACTCTAAAAATATATTCTGATACAGTTAGTAATTACCTGTTTTAACTGTATCACAATTTTAAAGTAATGTAACTTGATTACTTTCCATTACTTGTGGATTACCTCAGTATAAAATATGGTGAATTGCTCAGTCTAATATAGCGTTTTTAGGGTTGCAAGTAACAAATTGATTAGTTGCTTGGTCCATAAAGTGTCAGAAAATGGTGAAAAATGTCGATCAAAGCTCAAGATGACGTCCTCAATTGTTTTGTTTTATTCATAACTCAGAAATATTCAGTTTACTGTCAGAGAGAAGTAAAGAAACCAGAAAATATTCACATTTAAGAAGCTGAAATCAAAGAATTTAGACTTTTTAGATGAAAAAATGACTCTAAATGATTAATCGATTATCAAATAGATGCTTATTTATTTAACAGTCGATTAATAACAGATTAATCGTTGCAGTGTTTTTATGTTCGTTGTTGGGTTTATTAATTTATCCAGCTCTTCCTTCCTTTGTTGTGCGCAATTTATCTATTGATTGATTGATTTAAAGACAACAAATGGCAAAATTTCCACCTTGTGAAGCATTTTTACACTAGAGGCCGTTACACTGCGTGCGCACTGTGCATGATAGTATGTCGTCTTTATTTCAAAATTGTAATCCCACTAACAATCCCCATTTTTATTAAATGTATCTGTAATCTGATTACATCTTTTTTTAAAATCTGTAACTGTAATGAATATGCATCTACATTTTTTTGTGTCCAGATTCCATAATCCTGTTACATATTATCCATTAATGTGAAATGTGAATTTGTGAAGTGAGAAGTAAAAACTGTTGTCAGGTAAATACGCCGGAATTAAAAGTACAACATTTATTTATTCACTTAAGCAACATCACACGAGAGGGAGTGCGATGTTGCCAAGCAACACAGAACAGCGGAGTGATAGTACTGTCTGTAAACAGTCCCAGTGCGTTGTTGCTCCATACCAGCACTCATGGAACGTCTCTTGTCCAATCAAATTACTCGGTCGGAACTAACTGTTGTATAAGTCATATTTAAACTGTTATCAGATAAAAGGTGAATTCCAGTCGTGCGTGTTTGTTGTTTTATGAATGGACGGACAAAAAAAAAACAAACTGAAGGAGCTCAGAGTGACCTGATAATTGAGGTCACTGAGGTAAACAGGTGTCTATTCTGGGGCTTTTTGACGACACGGTATGTGCTTACTCCTCCTCCTCCTCCTCTTCCTCCTCCTCCCCCCCCCCCCTCCTCCCCCCTCCTCCTCCTCTTCTTCTTCTGCCTCCCCGCAGGCTGCAGAGTTGGCCGAGTACACCGCCAAGCTAGTTCTGCTTGAGGAGGCCAAGAGAGTCAAGGAGGAAGAGGCTGAGTCATGGCACAGCAAGGTGAGTTTCCAACACGGCATCAAAGGATGGACGGAGTCCACCAAGTCCACAGGGATCACCTGGAAAATGTCACAACACAACAGTTACTACTTTACACCTTTTCAGTTGTTTTTTACCTCTTTTATGTCACATTGTGTTTCATCATGTCATATATTAGCACCAAAACAGATTACTTTTTACTTTGTTCACCAACTATTTGAGGCGTATTTAAGAACATTTGGCAACACTTTATTTTAAAGGGACAATTCACCCCAGAATCAAACATACATGTTTGTCCTCTCACCTGCTTTTTGTTTCGGTCTGAGTTGCAGAGTGTTGAGAGATATCGGCCGTAGAGACGCCTAACTTCTCTCAAATATAAGAGAACTAGATGACTGCATTTGAAAAACTCAACAACAATGTCTCAAGATAATTTACAGGCCTTTTCGTGAGCAGTTTCATGTAGGAACTATTTTGTTTTTACCAAACTACACCTGCCAACCACACAGGAAGTAGCGTGCATCTATTCATGAGCGAGAGGCTCATGCTTGTGCCAGATGTTTGTTTTTTTGTCTTTTTTTAAAACACACAAATTGACAATAGTATTAAAATGCTTCAAAGTGACGGTGTCATGTGGTGGCATAACAATAGACAAATCATACAGCCCATAATTATAAAAAAAGAAAAAAGACAGAGAAAGAAAAAAGAAAAGAGAAAACAACAACAACACTCAGCATGGTTATCTCATCCTTCAAGTCTTAATTTTAAAAAGAAGGAAAAAAACATAAATAAATCAGAGTAATAACTAAATTAAATACAGTGGGACCTCATTCAGGGATAATTGGGAAAATAATTTCCTCTGTGTGGGCAAAAAAAAGGCCCCCACATCTTTTTAAATTTCTCAGAGGAGCCCTTCAATGCATATCTGATTTTTTTTTTTCCCAGCCGTAAGTTATTAAAAATTTCCTTTATCCACAGAGTGTGGGAGGGTGGAGTCGGTGATTTTCATCTCATTAATACGAGGCGTCCAGCCAATAAAGTTCCAAGAGCTCATCAGATCCGCTTGATGCTTAGACAAGAGTAACTGAGAGAAAAGTACGGGATGTTTAAACATTAATGACCTCAGCTGAACTGAAACTTTAGAGCCACTGCCAGCGAGTGTGATGATACGGATCGCTGGTGTAGTTCAGTATTTAGAAAATAGTTCCTGCTTGAAACTCCAATGAGAATCCTACTGATGAAGCACAACCTCCTGTTCCAAATACGCTTAAAGTGTTACCTTAAGAAGAAAAGTAAACGTCCGTATCAAAATCCTTTGCGCTGTCCTGCACGTTTCATATTTGCACATTTTGCTTTTTTGGTTACATATATTTTCATTTTCTATATCTTATATTTCTTTTTTTCTAAGTCCTTGAACACACCACATTGCTTTTCATCGCACTTGTTACTTATTTTGACAAATAAAGTTTAGAATCCTTGAACAAATGACCCACTTTGTTTACAGGAATAAATAAAGCCAACATTCATGACAAAAACATGTCCAGGTTGTCATAAAACTGTTTTACTTTAACTGCTCACAGTCATACTGATACTTAACAATCGATCAATACAGTATGTTCAGTTAGATCTGGTGTTAACTGGCTCAAAATTAAACTGCAGCACTGTGATTTTTTTGGGGAGATCGTTTTAACACCTGGCCTGGAACAACAGACAAAGTAAATAATCTACACCTGTCCTCTTCATCATCTCAGGCTGTAGAGGTGGAGGAGGATCTGCTGAAGACAAAGGAGGAGCTGCAGACTGTGATGAGCTCTGCTATCTTGGTTCCTCCTCCCGCTCCAGCTCCGGCCTCCTCCTCCTCCTCCTCCTC
>JAJHUR010086274.1:27849-53552 GCA_027495735.1 Lutjanus campechanus | reverse complement strand
AAAAAAAAAAAAAAAAAAAAAAAAAAAAAAAAAAGACAAAATAAAACCCAAAAGAAGAAAAGACACAGAAGGCCACCAAACACACTTTTAACTTTCCCGTCTTTTCCAGCAACAGAAGACGTCCCTGTTCAAACTTCTGTATCGCTTCATTTTCATGTACATAAACAAAAATACATTCATTCAAGTCATTTTGGAACAGTTTTTTTTTTCTTTTTTTTGTACACAAAAAATTACAAAAAGCTCCAAAAAGCACCATTGAATCGGCCTGTGGTGACCGTGGCTGTGAGTGTAGCTCGCTAACCCAGAGCCGGTCACCTCCACAAAACAGTTATATCATATATCTCTTCTAAGTATAGGTGCGTTATACATAGTTGTGCATAGGAAGCTGCACTGATATCCACCTGGTCTCAGAAAGAATGAATGTGTTCAACTTTGAGTCTCATTGTTTCACTGCTTATTCACCTGTGAGTGCAAATTCATCGGCAACATTTTACATTTGTACAAATTATTTGTGATAAATGTAAATTTCTCGTCATGATGGGTCAGATTTCCTTATTTACATTATCACAGCTTATTCTTCTGTTGTATGAGCTTACGAAAACTATAGAGGGACAGAATCAAAAATACATATTTTATCTCTTGCCTGTAGTACTTTTTATCCATCTCAATTGTTTTGACTTGAGTTGCAGAATTTTGGAGATATTGTCTATAAAGATGTCTGCCTTCTCTTGAATGTAATGCAACTAGATGGCACTCGGCTTGTGGTGCTCAAAGCACCAAAAAAGGGGAAAAACTCAGCAAAACATAATGTCTCTTTCCAGAAATCATGACTCAAGATAATCCACAGGCCGAGTTGTGAGCAGTTTCATGTAGGAATTATTTTCTCTCTATTGAACTATACTTGTCAACCGTACCACCGCCTAGAAGAAAGCATCTACTCATGGATGAGAGGTTCATGCTCATGACAGTGTGAGATGCTGCGTTTCCACCCAAAGTACTTTTTTACTTTTGTCACAGGAACTACTTTTCAAGGAAGTTATCATTATTATCGCAGTATTGTTACTGAAAATGTTCAAAATGAGTTGATACACACAGTGAAATCATTTCACAAAGTTTATATTGATAACCTCAATAATTAGAAATGGCATCATGCCCTTTGTGATGTCACTATTTTCACTGATGCAAAACAAACACACGGTGCTCCTGTGCCTGTTTCTGGGAGACTGTTGCTAACTCTGGTTGATGCTGGACAGTATTACTGTGAGTTTTTCAAACACAGTAATCAAATATGGTCATCACAATAATTAAATTTAACACAGTAATACGAATCATCTGGAATTTTATCGTGGTTTACTGGCAAATTGATTGTTTCATCCCTACCATATGAAAAAGTTACAATTTTGTTTACATGTCCTTTTTGCACGCAACTATACAACAACGCTTACGCCATATAAAGTGACAGACTGACATCATTATTTGTGTGACATTGAAACAACAGTAGACCTGCCTGGACTTTGTCATCAGTACAAGTTGATATGTTGAAGCAACATGAACAAAAACACAAACTGGTTTGCAGTTGCACATTTTGGCTGAAATACACTTCTGTGAGTGCTCGTCCAATTGTACATGTTCAGCACTGTACTTTTAGAAAGTACTACCTACTGAGCAGGGACTTTTTGAGGGGTAAAATAATGTCTAGAACTCTATTTAGACCCTGGTCCCTGTAGGGTAAATGCATGTTCCTCCTGAAGGAAGTTCCTGTGGTGGAAAGATGGAAACACTCGTTAGCCTCACTGAGTTAGCTAGCAAAGTGACGTGGTTGGCAGGTGTAGATTGGTAGAAAGAAAACAGCTCCTCCATGAAGCTGCTCACAATAAGGTCTGAGGATAATCTTGAGTAACTGGGTCGTGTTTTCTGGAAAGAGACATTGCTGTTGCATTGCTATCTAGTTCCATAATATTCAAGAGAAGGCAGGCATCTCTACAGCCAAAACAACTCACACCAAACAACCTAGATTGATAAAGGGCAGTACAGGCCAGAGGAAAAATATGTATTTTTGATTTTGGTGTGAACTATCCCTTTTAAATTAGCTAGTAACCCATTTAACATTTCTTCTGAAACAGAGGTGCTATCAGGCAGCAGCTATGCATAATATGGTTTCACCATTATACAAAAAAACAACAGAAATCAAAAAGATGGGAGGGGGAAGGGCTACAAAACTATGTACAAGACTGATAAATAAGTAAGTGCGTGGTTTGAGGCGTCGCTTTGGAAACGTGACTTTTTCAATGAAAAGCATTCTGTTTCATTGGTTCTTGTCCACGTTGCACCGCTAACACTTCAGGATATCTCGAATTTAGCTTCCTAATGACGTCAAAGCTAGTTGAAACACAGAAACAGGCATGCTATTTTGATGCATAATAGCAAGAGACAAAAATGCACTAAAATATAGCACTTGCAAGTTTTGTTTCGTCTTTTTCAACTTTTTATCTCGTCAAACGACTAAAGAAAAATATCTATAAAACTGAGATACGTTAGTTTCCTCAGATAATGCAACTGGGTCCAGGTCATTCAGACATTTAAAAACAGAAAAAAAAGGTAATAGAGAGTAGTAGTTGAAGTAGTAATAATTCAATTGATAGAACTGATAAGAAAAGCAGCTTTTTGATATAAATGCATTTTTAGCATGTACAGCCTTTTTCTCTTATAAATGTTTTTTTTTCCTTTTCTTCAATATGTTTGTCTGGTCCAGCTTATTCTGCTGGTCTGATTGGAAAAGACGTTGCTCCCACTGCAGTGGTCAAGTGTCATTCACACCACCGTCCGAGGAGTGAGGGAAAGAGCGAGGAGAGGAGGCGGAGAGGAGGCGGGCGAGGTCAAACAGTCTTGGCCCTCTCCATCAGTCCCAGGTAGGCCAGGAAGGAGTGTTTGTGGGAGGTGGGTGAGGGTGGAGAGCGGGAGGGGGACGCCGAGTTGGAGGAGAAGAGGAGAGGAGATGTGGCGGGCCGCCATCTGGAGTGGAGGTGCGAGTGGAATGTGAAGCGGCTGTTGTGGGTGAACAAGGTGGTGAGGGGGATCAGGTGCGCCCGGTCGCAGTTCCTGTACTGCTCGAACACGTGGCGGGAGGAGGGGAGGAAGAGGGAGGGGCCGCCGCTGCTCATGCCACCGGGGTTTTTGGCGACATTGTTGCCGTTAGTGCTGACCAAGCAGTGCAGAGGACCGGTGGCGTCCAGCTGGTGGGACTTGCCCAGTGTGAGGGACAGAGCGACAGACTGGAGCGCCTGGGATGCCGTCAGACTCATGAGTGGGCTGTTACTCCCACTCCCTCCGCTGCTCCCTCCTCCGCCACTGAACAGAAAGTTCTCCTGGCTCTTCCGCAGCGACGAGCCCCCCGGCGGCGATGTTCCCTGGAGCGGCAGCTCCTCTTCTCCTGCCTCCTCATCGTCCTCCTCTTCTTCTCCTCCTCCTACACCTCCGCCCGGTCCCCCCGCCCCTCCACTCTGGTGTTTCTTGAGGTGGCGGCTGAAGACGAAGGGGTGTGTTGTGGTGAAAGGGCACTCTTGGCAGCCGAAAGTCTGGCGCGGCGCGTGCTTCAGCTTCTTGTGCAGGTTGAGGTTGTCCTTGCGCTTGCAGCTATAAGAGCAGCGGTCACAGTGGAAGGGCCGCTCGCCTGTGTGCACACGCACATGCTCGATCAGCTTATTGGCCGTCTTGGACAAGTAGCCACACTGCTCACACTTGTAGTGGTTGCCCAGGCGGTGCCCGCGCATGTGGGCCTCCAATGAGGCCTGGTCGGGCCACAGTCCCTGGCAGATGCGGCAGCGGTACTCCATCTTACAGTGCGTCTTAAGGTGGCACTCCATGGCCGCTGGACGATTGGTGGAGTAGATGCAGAAAGGGCACCTGGGTAAAGCAACAAGAGGGGAAGCAGGGAAGCAGGGAGGAAGGGAGGACACGACACACAAAAGCAAAAGACAGTTGAAGAGGATGTGTACATTGAAAACCACGTAACACACCTTCAAATTTAATAACACAAAATGATGAAGAGGAGAAGGACAGGTAAAGGAAAAGTGTGTGTCATGTGGAGTTGTGTGTGCTCATGGTGGTATGTGTGGCAGTTTAATGGTGGGAAAATTGAGGTGATCAGGTATATGTATGTGTGTGTGGAGGAGGAGGAGGGAGGTGGAGGGGGTGTGACAGGCTGGAGAAAAGATTGGAGCAGTAGGACATGAAGGGAAATGAAGGAATGGAGTGGCACTTACATTTAAATAGCACCTTTCATCTGCTCTGGGCCCCAAAGCGCTTCACAAACCCTGCAGAACAGAATCACCTCAGAAAAACCTCGAAATGGTCAAGGCCCTCTCTCCCTTTTCTACATACTCCTACAATTCTACAAACACTTCACATTGCTCGAGTGTATACACGTGTACACACTGGTCTAAAAAAATCTTCATCTGGACCTTGGGGGTAAGAAAATGTAGGTGAGTTTATCTAAAACCTGTTCACCTTTAAGGTCCATTAACCCATTCTACACCTGTTTGGCTAAATCCTGCCTGCGTTTAAATGTGGTTTACATAAATGCAGAGACTGTGTAAACCTTGAAGAGCGGAAAATATAACCCACATGTGTAGATATAAACAGTACAGTAAAGAAGTTGAGTTTGATAAATCTAGCTCTAAAAAAATCAAAGGAGCTTGATTCTTTTATTTCTCGCCCCCGCCCCCCCTTAAATAAAAACAATCTAAAATAGCCTCTTTCTTTCCCTTTTGAATGCTAGCTTAGAGAAATCTGGCTTCAAAAACATTAACACCAGACAGAAGAAACATTTAAAAACTCCTTTACATGTATTCACTCACACACTACAGCTAGCAACAAATCCTCAAGTTGGTGACTAAAGATGCTGTGTGCAGATCTTTGAGCTATGAAGGGGCTTTTTGTGTGTTTGTGTTCTGTTATCCTCAGGATTTGTCTCAAGTATAAAGTCAATGTAACCGTGTTGGCAGCTTCCTAGTTTACATTTAGTGAAATGCTACCATGTGGCAATGTTGACAACATCCTAACTCCACAGAAAAAAAATATGTAAATACAAATCTTTGTTTATGACAAGATGAGGCGAGAATCATAATGATACTCAATGGTTCTGCACATGCACAGACTGGAGTTATGAGCACAACTGAAAAACAAAAAAATGGCTTGTGTTACTTGAAATGAATCTGCATATTTTCCTAAATATTTAGGCAAATATTGTCATGTGTTGAAGCTTTTAAAAAAAAAAAAAAAAAAATCCCAAATGCTGTTAACAGCCTCCCTAGAACTCAATGTGTGTGAAAGTACATTATTATGATTAGCCTAAACTCATCAGTGTGTGTTGTGGATGTTGAGATCAACAGATGGGCTTTATGTCAGCCTGACAGGCCTGAAATGAGACATAAATGTGTCACAGTACAACAAAGGCTCCTGTGGGACTGGAGTATGGAGATGGAGAGGGAAGCATGTGAGGAGACTAGAGCTACATAAATACTAGGAAAACAAGGCTGTGTTGTCAAGATATGTTACAGTAAGGTAACTGTATTCAATAAGCATGTGTTTGAGTGCTCGTTCATATATTTGTATAAAGTATGTATGGGCTGAAGTGTTTGTGATGCAAACTACAGTGTGAGTTAGGTTTAGAAATTGTATTTTAAAAGGACAGCTCACCCAAAAATGAAAAAACACATATTTACTTACTTGTAGTGCTATTTATTCATCTAGATTCTTCTTGTGTGAGTTGCTGTATTTTGGAGATATTGGACATAGAGATGTCTGCCTTCTCTCGAACATAATGGAGCTAGATGGCACTTGACTTGAAGTGCTCAAAGTGACAAAAAAATACATGGTTTCTGCAGGTTTCAACAAGTTAAATTTAAGACTCTGTAAGACCGTTATATGTGCAATTTAAGATCTATTCCATGTCAGCTAGGAAACAAAATATTTCAAGGATATCATTTTACATGACTGTAGTTAAGCTACAGTGTGTAAAGTGTACTGGGGCCAGACTTTGGCGATGCTCCCGATGTGAACACAGAACAATAACGAGTGATGGCAGACATTTGCTGGTGGTGTTTTTTGTTTTGTTTTTTTTTAACTTCCAATGTGGCTCTAATGCCTTAACACCAAATTTCCTCAATTGACAATCTTCTTGCACAAGATGTAGCAGGCTTTCATTTTTCAACAGGCTTCAACTGAGCCCTAAATACTAAATGCACTGTTCTTGAGCCAGATCGTGCTGAACTTGCTCTTACACATATTAGATGAAAGTAACTTTAACAGAAACCATTTTTACTAATTAGTGTTAGAAGTGTATTTTTTTGTTGTTGTTGTTGGGCTGGGTGTGCTTGATAAATTCTGTCCGGGCTGCACATATTGCAGTAGTGTTTATTGGTTCCATCTTGCTTTTTTATGGTTTTGTTAGAGAGTCATCAAAACAACTTTTCTCAAAAACACATTTAAATACGAGACTGAAAATGAGGTTAAGGTAATGAAAACATTAACCTCATTAATCCATTCAGTTTTTAGGACAAAATTCAGAAGACTGGATTTGTGTTTTTAAGACCATGCAGACACCCTGAAAGTACTTTTGAAAAACTTAACAGTAATGTCTCTCTGTAGTAATGAACCACTTACTCAAGATAATCCACAGATCTTGTTATGAGCAGTTTGATGTAGGAACTATTTTCTTTCTACTAAACTACACCCACCAACCATATCACTGTGCAGAAGGAAACATCTACTCATGGATGAGAGCCCTTTGCTTGTGACAGTGAGGGGTGTAAACATTAATGTTGTCCTCCTCACCTGAGCTGTAACATTAACAACACTGAGCTGACTAGCATGTTGATACAATTGGCAGGTGTAGCTCAGTACAAAGAAAATAGGTCCTACATGAAACTGCTGCTGACTGAGTCATGACTTTGGGAAAGAGACATTGCTGTTGAGTTTTTCAAAACTTTTGTTTGTTTGTTTGTTTGTTTTTTGCTGCTCCGAGCACCACAAGCTGTGCAAGTGCCATCTAGTTCTATTATATTGGAGAGAAGGAAGCATCTCTATGGCTAATATCTCCAAAACGTGGCAACTCGTACCAAAAGATCTCAATGTATAAATAAAACTACATGTAAGAGTTTTTTTTTTTTTTATTACTTTGGGGTGAACTGCCCCTTTATAGCTTTTCATTAGGGTCATTCCATAAAATGCATGCTGTGCATTAAATGTTTGAATATGTAGACTTGAAAGCATGCATCGGTTTTGTTACCATTGGATTGACTTGTGTCGGTGTTCACTCTATGATGTTACAAATGTGAGTGATCTGACATTTATGGAGTGTGTGCACTTGCTTCTAAAATGATAATCTTCTCGGGGTGTGCCAACTAATTTTATGTAACACGCAGTTCAGTATACCGAGTGTCTGTTTGTGGGGAAAAAAAGTAGTTTTCTGGAATGCAGGTTTCATCAGATATTCTTCTTTGGCATGGCTGTTAGCTGTGGGCAGTGGAACAACAGACCCTGAGGCGAAGCCCATTTCCATCTCCTATCCACTCTCCCTTCTGTTCATAGCAGCCACTGCAGACCCACAGACCACTGTCTAATAAGTTCTACTTGCCAAGAGAGGCTGTCGAGCAAAACTACAGCTTGTATCATTTCATTTGCTGGCTGCAGATGATGAACATTAAAGTGAGGTTAACTGATTAGGGACACATGGCTGGAACAATCTTCAAATAGACCACAAATTTGTGTTTCTATCTTATTAACGAAAGTTTACAGGTGTTATCTGTATTGCTGTCACAATAGGCTCCTATTAGAAAGAACCATGATAATGTTGGCCACCTTTATGCAAATTAAATTATACATCTTTCTGTATACTTAAGTTATTTTACATGCATCATTTTATGTATGTAAAATAGGTTAAATGGTGCATGGAAAATTATAACTGAAGCCATTATGAGACATTTGAAAACAGCTTTTGATTTGATCGAACTGAAGCCAAATTCAAGTACTAGCACACCCCAAGCACTTGCCTATGAATGTGTATGTACTGTATGTGTGTTTTTGTGTGCAGTGAATTGAAAGGGTGAGGGGGTGAGGGAGGGGGAGGACGGGCGGAGTTAGGAACCTCTGTCTGTACTTGCTTTCCTTACTTGAGCCCTCCGGAGGGGACGGTGTGGCACTTCTTGTGCTCCAGCAGCTGCTCGGGCGTCTTGAGGAATTTGTGGCAGACGTCGCACTCGAACATTCGTGTGATGAGGTGGATCTGGAGGTGCCGTTCATACATGCTACGTGTCTTGCACACAAAATTGCAGAAGACACACTCAAAGCCTGTAGAGAAGGAAAGAGGAGATGGTGAGTTGAGACAGAGATTGTTGTGAAATTATTTTAAATTTGATCATTTTGTTGCTGAGTATGGTTGTAGCTCTTGAGAATCAACATGACAGAAATATCAGAATGAATATGTTTATATGCACATTAATTTTCCATTATGATTCCAAATTTGATCCGAGTCAAGTAAATGGCTAATTTTGTTTGCTTATTCCTAATTAAGCCTTACTCTGAATTTAGTATTTTCTGTTTAAGATGTGGGATCGGCCAATATTACTTGGGTTTTAGGAGCATTTTTTGGACATGTACACAGCGCATCCAGAATATGGGTCTCAATTGGGGTTTTTACCGCAGTTTGCAACACACTGCCTTTTGCCTGTTTACGTGAGCTGTGTGTGTTGTAAACAAACCAACTAGCCAACAGTTTGCACGTCTGGGGTATAGAAGCGCGCACACACAAAAAAAATGCTCTCACACACACTCAGAAGGAGAAACACACCCACTACTTTTAAACATTATGAAAGACTTGGATATCAGCAGGTTTTTTGATATGCTGTAGTATGTTTTGGATATGACATACTGTATAAGCTGTAGGACATCCGCTGCTGGGGCTGGCAGTTCATGCTTAAAGGTTATTGTGGAACTTTTGCCCAGTGACACTGAAAATAATGTAATTCAAGTAGTCTTAGAGAAAACTAGACTTCTGCTCCTCCTCTTGGCTCTGTTTTCAGGCTTTAGCAAATCTAGCCTGTGACAGGAGACTTTGGCAAATCACAGGTTGGTAGGTGAAATTTAAGTACTTCACAACCTGAAGATGAGACTTAACAACCCAGAATTGGTTACCACACCTTTAAGATCCTGCTTCAAAAACAATGGATCCTACACTTCCCATAATGCACTCATATTTTTTGTTAGACCTTTCCTGCCTAGTAAATGCACACATCTTTTGAACTCCAAACCCTAAGTTTGTAACAAAAAAAAAATGTTATAAATATAACAATGTAGAGGACATCATGCATCTGTTTTCACGGGATGAATAATACTCTTTATGGCTAGTAAACTGATCTTCATATGTGAAACTGGCAGCCTGCACTATTAAGTTGCTTAATCAAGGAAGAAAAATAATTAAAAACAGCCTGGAAAAGGCCACATATGAACACAATTAAGTGAATGAAGTCAACATGTAATTTTATCACTTCAGACTTTGTTTGCAATGTTATGCAATTGTTCTAGATTAATGGGAGGATTTTTGAATGACAAAAGTACAAGTGAATAATCTAGTTTGACACCTGTATCTGGTCTTTCACCAAGTACCAGCAGCTTTCTGATCAAAGACAGGAAGTGTTTAGTCCTAGTAAAGCTCCAAAAGGTCAAGGTTATTATACTTTAATGGCACTAGTTCTGTGTTTCTCAATCAACATCTTACTATTAACATGAACACACAACTTCTGCTGAAGTGAGAACAGTTGTGGTTATTTCACAGATTTCTGATTTTTTTTTTTCTTTTTTCTGTGATGCTTTAACTCAGGCCTATTCACCTGGCTGACTCCGGCCCTTTAACAACCTTAGTTTGGCCATTTGATCATGTATAAAGATGGAAATTAGTATATCAGTATGATTTTATTTAAATAACCGGCTAACATTCGAAATTTATGGGTGTTTGCATTGTTTATTAGAAGATCATTATTTAATCAGTTGGTGAATTAGTCCATTCGTTGGTTATGTCTTGTTTAAGACAGTCACTTGTTATTTTAAAAAGTTAGAACTTTAGAAAGCTAAAATTGAACGAAAAAAATGTTAAATGCAACATTTTGTTTATTGAAACAACAAACTACTTCTGATCTGAGTTTTTCCTGTGCTTTTGTACATAACATTTCTTTTCTAATTGTGAAATCTAATAAAGGGAAGAAAAAATTAAAAAAAAGTGTTTGTTTTACACCTTTAAATTCCTAACATTACAGGTCAGACATAGGAAATGTTAACGTCCAGCCTCTTAGTGCTGTACTTTTAAAAAAAAACTGACTCTTCTAAAAAAGTAATTGAATAGGCCTGTTCTAACTGGTTTGGGGTGGGTGAAGCCAGTTAGAAAAAGCTGACGTCACATTCTTGCATGCACCAATCTTGATTTAGCAACACTTGAATCATAATTTGGTGACAGTTAGTGGGTTTATATACTGCTGCAGAGAAATAATGATTTTCAGGGCCTTGAAAAATGATCAAGTGTGTCTGGTTACAATAATTCCCACAATTCCTTGCCTTTGTCAGACTTGTCCTCAGTTCCTGATCCCGAGTGGCTTCCAGAGCTGGACTGGCTGCCTGCGGAGGAGGGCAGGGCGAGCAGGCCCCTGAGTTCTTCGTTACCGTGGGTGAGGTCTCCGCCCTCTGAGCTGTTGAGTGAATCGCTGAGGGCCGAGAGAGACGAGGAGGTGCTCTTGGTCTCGCTGAGGGGACTCCTTGAGTTCAGACCTGGACAGATGGCAGAAAGTGAGATATCTTTATTATTGCTAATGAAATCAACGTTGAGGGAAAAGACTGTATTGTATTAAGTGAAAACCCACATTTTTCAGCATGAAAAATCAGCTTCAAGACCCTCACGGTCATGTACATGCATACTGTACACACACAGAATAGAAGCAGGCAGCCTCGACAGTCCTGAGCTCTGGCTGAGGCCCTGCTGCCAGTCAAATCAAGATGCAGTGTGCTTTTATTGATCCCCTCTCTCTAAGTCTGCAATTCACTGGGAAGAGAGAGGGAATTAGAAGGGGAGGGGGCGAGACGGAAGGAGGGAGGGAGGGGAGGGGTGAGGAACGCGGGTCATGGCCGAAGGAGCTAAGATGGCGGGAGCATCTCGGGGCACAGCTCAACAAAGGGCATTCACTCAGGAGGGAGTGAAAGGAGGGAGAAAAGGCTGCACGGATCCTGAAATGGTTGACCTATCTTTTGAATACAGACGCACGCACATGCACACACACAAGACACGAGAGTCTAAAACATACAGGAATGCACGCATGCAGCACACACATGAGGAATTATACAGCAAAAGAAGAAGTGATAAATTGCCTTCAATCAAATCTAAATATACCAGGGTCATTCAAAGCACAGTCTTAGCAGCATTTTGAATACAGTATTGAACCAGCGTGAGGAAGCTTTTATCTCCTCTGCTGCAGTATTTAACATACACTTGCCTTCTTTCACAGCATCCAAAAGGCTAATGCCACAGAATGTAAGCAAAAAGGGAAAAAAGGAGCCAAAGGTGCTCGACCAGAAACACACCTTCACAGAAAAATATTCCATTTTCTCCTTTACCGAATAGCTTCAACATTCATGAGAAATAAAGAAGCAAAGAAAAAAAAATCCATCCAGGGTAGATATCAAGGAATACTGTCACATAATCCATCATCTGCCCCCCTACAGAGGAGGGCACCCAACCAACCCTTTACCCGTGTAGAGTCCAGTCTTCATGGGGGGTCAGCTTGAACTGTGACACCTGCTGAGCTCAGCCGTCTCCTGCCTGGGCGTGTCCACACAGTTGACCAGATAACTAGCCTTTTACAGTTCACTCTAAGTGGTGCTCCATCTGCCTCACCCTCTGAAGTACAGACACTTTAACAAACAGGGCTGCACCTTGACAAATTATTAAAATCTCCACATATAGAAGGTGTGAGGTGACTAATAGTCTCCTGCTCCTGTACATTCATGTGTTTGGTGGTGGTGTCCATCTTGTGCGCGACTGAGATAAATGCCAAGCCAGGCTGAGAGACTTAAAAGATGGCCACAGTGGCATCGTAAACCCAGCTCGTCTCCAAAGGACCCAAGGCCTATTGATTTTTTCCCCTCAGGCACGATAAGGGCCAACCTTCTCAGATAAACAAGGCCACTGTGGCCTCTGAAAGACCCCTCAGCTGTCTAGGCCGGACAATCCCACCCACCCACACATAAGCACAACAAGCACACACATACACACACAGACACAGACACACACACATTGATGAGCGGTGGAGGAGCAAAACGTCAGCAATAAACTGGACAAAGCTGTTTTAGACAAAAACACTCATATCGACCACCAGGGGTTCACACCAGCAGCTTTAAAAGTCCAAAGAAGGTCGACTGGAGGAGGCTGTGTGTGAAACCCAATTCTGTTGCTTGTCTTTTTCTGTGCCCTCTGAACTGATACAGGACTGTGTGTTTATGAAGAGTAAATTACTGTTACGTTAGGATGTTATGACTTAATACAATTTTTCTGATTCCTTTTTTATATACAGTAAAAAGGCAGGAAGATACAGTGCAGTCTATAAGTGTTTGTATTTGAAATGAAAGTAGAGCTGAAACTGTTATTTGACCAATTAATTGGCACTGATTTTGCTAATCGATTAATCGTTAAAGGGACAGTTCAAATTATTTGAAGTGGAGTTGTACTTTTCCATAGCCTGTACATCACCCCCAGTAGATGGTGGGCGACACCTCCCCAGTTTGGAGAAGCAGAGACTGGTACATGTATGGAAGCTAAGCACATGTACAGGTGTGGACAACAAAACAAATTTTAGCCACTTAAAAAAGGTTAATCTAAAAAAAACAAACACAAAAAAACAACAACAAACAAACAAACAAACAAACAAAAAACAGATCAGTTTAATTGTACACTATCTTTAGAATACTTTGACTGCTCTATCTTGTCGTCAGCGATGAGAAACTGCAGTTATACATACAAAGACATACAAAGACTCCACTGGCGAAATCAGTAATTTAACCTCACAGAAAATGGGTGTTGCTGATCAACCACCGCCTAAATCTGTTGGCTTGTTTGGTGTTTTAACAGGTTTCTTCGGATTCATTGAAGTCGCACAATTACACAAAGTCACACAACAACACAAACAAATCAAGGTAATGGTCGACCAGCAACACACATAAGAATACTGATTTCAGCAACAGACTTATATTTAGCCAGTATAATTGTGGTTTCCTATCAGGAAGGAATGTGTGACAGCAAGGTAAAGTGGTGAAAACATTTTAAATATAGCATACACTTAAACTGATATTGATTTTTTTAAATGGCTACATTTTGCTGCTGACCCAGTACACAGCAGTACATCTACTGTAGGTAATTCACTACACACACATACAACATCCAGTCCTACTTCAAATAATTCAAACTGTCCCTTTAAAGACATATTGCAAGCAAAATGGAAAGAAAAGGGATCTACATGTGTTCAGTCATTCCTCACTATTGTCTGACATTTCACAGACCAAACAATTAATTGTAAAACTAATCAGCAGATTAATTTATCATGACAATAA
This sequence comes from Lutjanus campechanus, assembly GCA_027495735.1. Classification (NCBI taxonomy): domain Eukaryota; kingdom Metazoa; phylum Chordata; class Actinopteri; order Lutjaniformes; family Lutjanidae; genus Lutjanus; species Lutjanus campechanus. The sequence goes on along the minus strand of JAJHUR010086274.1, from coordinate 39,908 downwards.
TAATTAGCTGTAGCCCAATATGAATCATGAACTGTAAGGGTGCAATGCAGAGTTTGAGCTTTAATTTGGTGTTATTTTCATAAACATACAGATTAATAGTGTAGGAATTGTAACTTCATCATTGTTAGAAACTGGAGGGACTATGTACATAAAAGACAACTAGTCTAACAACCCTAAAATCTGAAAGTCAGCTCTTTAACCTTGGCCATTGTTTAAATTTAAACTCCATGTGTTGGTGTACGGAGCCAAAACAATAGAAAATGTGTCACTGTCCAAGTACTGCACTGTATTTCTATTCTGAGCTGTGAACAAGAGCCACAATGTGTAAGCTACCACCCACTCTAACATGTGAGAGTAATTTTGAAAATAACTCCATAAATCATCTTTCTCGGGGTTGAATCATGTACTTTGCTGCTACTATCCAGTGCATGTTTGAGACCCCTGCATGAACAGCAGATGCAAGAACCTTACCCCTGAAATGATGATTGGTTGATTAATTGATCAGTCAATCCACAGAAAAGTTTAAATCAGGAGCTATTTTGATCTATGAATTGTTGTAGCGACAGCTTCCTCAGTAATGGGGATTTGCTTTTGCTTTTGTTTGTGTTGTATAATAGTAATTAATTGCATATGTTGGGGAAAAAAAATACATCCATTTGTGGACGTCAAATGATTCACTGAATAAATCACACAGAATAAGTGATAATGTTAGTTCCAACCCTACATTACTCCAGCATACTATATTAGAGAGGCTATCTTATTAATGCTGTCACTCAGTACCTGCGGATCATCAGGGATTCTGTACCTGCATGTCCAGTACTAATGTGGTTCTTCATGTCGTTCTCCTCCATACAGACGTAGTCACAGACGCTGCAGCAGAGCGAGAACATCCACTGCTCCTTGTCCACATGGAGCGACATGTGGCTGACAAACTGGGCGTTCAGCTCCGTCTGGAAATCACACACATGGCAGCTGGACAGAGAACAGAGAGGAAAAGGAAGGAAGATGGCGAGAATAACGGGGGGAGACAGTCAGCTTTAGTGTTATATTATGTCTGCATAAATTGGTAAGTGGGACAGTGTGGATATATTTCTTTGAATTTGTTAAATGCTTGAAAATACAGTTCTTCTAAAACTCAGACATGATGCTATTTTAATTTTTTCAGAACATTAGCCACATAAACGTATTAAAGCAATAGAGTGGCCTTTTGGGAAATACATTCATCTGCTTTCTTGCTGAGAGTTGGATGAGAAGATTGACAACACTCACTTATCTGTACGGTAAATATGAATCTAAAGCCAGGAGTCAGTGAGCTGAGCACACAGACTGTTAAGTATGGGGAAACAGCTAGCCTGGCTCTGTTTCAAGCTGAAATATTCATATAGCAACACGTATAACACCCACTGAAGAGTGCTGTCGTCACCGTGAGGTTGCCACACACAACCTGCACAGACTCAGGAAGTCAGGACACCTGAACAAGAAATAGTTCAGCACATAACACCCCGTAAAATCATAAATAAACATTTTTACAGTCTTGCACAGTTTTTGTACAGATTAAAGGTACAGTTTGCCCCAAGATCAAAAATACGTGTTTTTTCCTGCCTGTAGTGCTATTTATCCATCATTTTTGTTCTGATGTGAGTTACCAAGTTTTGGAGATATTTAGAGTTGAATTGAATGACCTGGTCATGATTCCTAGAGAAGAACATCGCTGGGGAATTTTTCAAATGTATTTTGGGGGCTTGGAGCACCACAAGCCGAGTGCCATCTACTTATATAATATTCAAGAGAACACAGACATCTCTACAGCCGATCTCTTCAAAACTCTGCAGCTCACACCTAAATAATCTAGATGGATAAAGAGCTCAACAAGTAAGAGGAAAAATATGCATATTTATGTATAATATGCATAATATATTTTTCATTCTGGGGTCAACTGTCCCTTAAAACAAAAAAGATGTAACATGTCAGTGGGTGAGCTTCAGATGTACTGGTACGCAGATTTTTTCTACTTTCAGATTAGGGCTGAAATAACAACTATTTTCATTATCAATTAATTTACTCATTATTTTGACAATTAATCTATTTATTAGTGTGTAAAAAGTCTATTGCTTCTTTTGTCCAGCCAACAGTTCAAACCCCCAAAACTCCTCAGTTACTAACATAAATGACAGATAAAAGCAGCCAGTCCTTTCATTTAAGAAGCTGAAACCAGGAAATACTTGACATTTTTGCTTGAAAAATGACTAACGATTAATCGATTATCAGAATCGGCTGTCAGTGTCCGGGCTGTAGAGTACACACTGACTTTAACAACAGATATGAGTGTAGGATTGATTTTCTCATCTAGCACTTTACAAGAAAGCAAATAAGAGTAATTTACAGATAAATTATTCACAAAAACAGAAAATTGTAAGAATGCACGCTAAATGTTTTTTCTTTATTATTCATATAATTATTTATTATTGCTTTAATGAATTTATAGCTAACACATCTTAGCCTTTCTTACATTCAGGTGTGGATAAACTACAGGTAACATGAAATTCTTTTTAAATTACAAAAATGTGAAATTAACGGTTATCCTCTTGGTATCAGCTGTGAGAAGCAGGTGATTATTAGTTATTTAATCAGCTGAAAAAAATCCACATTGTGTATCATGAGAAAACTGACAACAAATTAACAAAACGCTGTGTATTATACTTATCAATGGGCATCAAGAAGCAGATACAGATCAAATAATGCCTTGATTCCATCATCTGATATTGGCTCGAGACATCCTAAAAAAGCATTAGGGGTTGTGTTTTGTGTGTCTGTAATCACTACCTGTAGTAATAGGGGCAGTTCTTGCGCTCGGTGGAGTCAGCTGTAACAGCGCTGACGATCTGCTCAGTGTCTGTGTTGACCAGCTTGACAGAGTGGATGGTCAGGTGCTGATTGAGGTTAGCCCTGCACTTGGCTGCGTAAGGACACAGGTGACACTTGTACTTCCTCTCTTCTGCAACGAAACACACACAGACACAAGACCCCAGGTTACTGTAAACATTACCACAGATGATATTTCATTAAGTTGTGCTCAGACTCCGAGCCTTTAAAGCAAGCTTAAAGCTAATTACTTAATGCCTAACCCCGCCTCACCTCCGACTGACCCCAAATGTAACTCTGATCCTGGGAAGAGGAGTAAAAAACACCTTGTGATGTCTGACAAAATCAGCCTTTCTGGGAAGAGCATGAATATTCCTGCAGACGCCACAAGATGGTGAAAATATGACGCACGCACACACATAATTTTACCTTATTTGTGAGCAATATGAAATGAATAAAAAAAAAGAACACAGTCTTTATTTTTATACCCAAACAAACCAACATAAAAACACGTCTTCTCCCTCTAGCTCCCCCTCAAACAAACACACACACACGCTCACACACACCATTTGCCCCAAGGACATGAAGCCAGGCAACCTTTATGTCGCCGGGGAAACCAAAAAGACCATCACACTGACATATGCCCCTGCTTCTGCTCTCTGTGGTGTGGCCAAGCTGTTCACAGCCAACACTCTCAGATGGTGTGTGTGTGTGTGTGTCGTGTAGTGTGTGCGCGCAAAATGTGAGAGCATGTCCAATTGTGTGGGGGCATTTTGTACACGAGTCTCCATTTGTGCACCCAGTGATTTAGTCTGCAATCTCAAGTAGGTTGCATTAATTTCTAATCCAGTGTTAATTTGCTTTAAATAAAATTGTGTGAGCAGGATATTCAATCTTTTTTTTTTTTTCCTAATAAGGACAGAGAGGGATTGCAGGAGACAGTGACGGGCTAGAATGGATCAATTTTGAGCAAAGAAGGGCCAAGTTTGAAAACACAGTGTAATCAGGACACAAGGGAGTGAACAGCTTCATCCTGAGGAAGTCTCCCGTGTCCGTGAGTGTGAGAGAGAAAGTGAAAGAGGGAACCAATCGTGGCTGCATCAGAATAACTGGTTGGTGTGTGTGTCTGTGTCTGTGTGTGTGTGTGTGTGTGTGGATACTCTGTGAGGTATCCCTCTAGCTGGGTAATTAGACGGGCAGTTTTCCCAGTGAGACTAATCATGGTAGTAATCTCTTTAAAGGAAGGGTAATCTAGTCTAGTAAGCCTTATTTACTTACTGTGGGCAGCACAACCACAATCACACATGCACAAACACAGCCAACATCTATACATTAACACAGGCCCTGTTCACACCTGGTCTCAGCATGCGTCCTGGGTGATCCCATTACAAGTGGACACCTTTAAGTACAGGTGTGAACGCATTTGAGATCCGATTGCTCAGACCACATTCAGAGGCAGGTCTGGGCTACATGTGAGCACAGTCTTTTAGCAACTGAATTGACATCCTGCAAGTCCATCATTTGGTTTGTTGTAATGCAAATGACATATTTGGGCTCCCATACCTTCAGTGGATGTTTGTGAAGACACTAGTAACCAGTCAAAATTGTGCCATTTTTAGAGTTGCTGAGTGAGGAGAAACTTTATAAACTTTGTGAAATGCTGTCATGACAAATTCTTAATTATTTGGGTCTTCTTATAAATTTGGCAAATACATATGAAGTTATTACTTCCTTTGTGGAAAAAACATTGTGTCCGCTTGTCCCAGTGTGTTGGTGGTTACTATTGTTGGGCCGCAGGTTGAAAATACATTTTGCAAACTTGTTTATTCACACACACACAATGAGGAAGTGAAACGGCTATGACAAATTCTTAATCATTCATTCACGTATATGTCGTAAGTAGTTTTTTTCCTTCCAAAAACATGGTGCTGTGAAGAGCAGGCAGGAGAGACACTACATGATGCTATGGGACAGATGTGTTTTCATTCCCTCTGACTCTGTCATTAATGCCTTTTTTGTCTTCTGCAATGAGTGGAAATTGGAAATTGGAATTTCACACAGAGAGTAAAATTGTGCATCCCGCGCATGGTTCAGGTATAAAATCCCAGCTGTTTGGAGTTAAGCGTGGCACACAACTAAAAAACAAAAACAAATGGTCGAATCTTCATATTGAATGGCCAAATGGACAGTAGTGGACATTCAATTGACAATAGTATTTATTAGAATATAAAGCTAGGAACTAAAATCCAATCACTCAAGATGGATTGTAATGACAGGTTGGAACTCGTGTACTTCGATCACCCAGGATGACATGTTGATACCAGATCTGAACTGGCTCAAAGAGAGGCTAATGTACAAGTCAATGTGAGGCAGTGAGCACACACGTTGACAATGTTGCTGTGTGCCTGTGTTTATTTACCTGTGTGTAGAGACAGATGTCTAGAAAGAGTCTGCTGTCTACCGAACACCTTGCCACAGACAGGACAGGGGAAGAGTTGTTCATTTAGTCTCCACTGGGCAATCCCGTTTCCTGGCTCCCCATCATCCTTTTCTGAGTCTGTAACACACGCACACGCGCACACACACACGCACACACACACACACACACACACACAGAAAACCATACTCATCATTCACTGCTGACACAATCAGCCACAAAAGCATCTGCAGGTGGACTGAAGGCTGTGAAGTCATGCTGCTATAAATCAAACAAAGTAAATTCAGTTCAATATGTATTGATGTTGAAACTGTAACCACCAAACCATAACACTCAGCCCTGGTATTGTGCTGATGTCCTGATTTTTTCAGTACAGGTGCATTCTGCTTTCATTCAATGCAAGACAGTTGAGAGGCGACAGAAAATAAATGCAATAAAGGTCAGAAACTAAACACTTGGATGCCCAAATTATATCAGTCTTTAAGGAGATTTAACGTCAGTGAAGCTGCCACAATACAGGACACTGTCTTGTTTCTTCCATTCATATATTTTTGAACAAATATTTTGACATTTTGGGAGTGAAAAAGAGACAGAGTTAGATGAAAAGATTGATACAACTCATGTCTGTCCACTAAATATGAAGCCACAGCTAGCAGCTCACCCATTGGAAAAGGCTGTCTGACAGCAAGATGCAGCACTAAAAATATTATCAATACAGCACACACTTAACTAATTAATATTGATTTAATGGCAAAAATAGATTTTGCTGCTGACCCTGTCCACAGCAGTACATTTCTTAGCTTCCTACACCAGTGCTCCTGCTGCCTCTCCAAGGTGGGGGTGTGCCAACCACCACCTATTGTAGGTAATAGACTGACTTTAGTACCTCGTACATCCCCACTTCAAAAAACTTGAACTATCCCTTTAAGTTAGCACAAAGACTTCAAACAAGGGGAAACAGCAGGTCAGCCAAGACACCGGGAAGTGGCTGTATGTGGCCTAGATATAGTCTGCCACATAACCCCCAATAAAACCACATGTTGTTGTTTTAACGTTTGGCTTGTGTTACTCAGTGAACTTTACAAAAAGTGTGTGAAGGTTCCTCCCTGTTTTTAAGGTAACCGACTATGTTAATTAAGCTTATTTCCCCAAAATGTCAAACTATTCCATTAAAAAAAAAAAGAAAAAGAAAGAAAATTAATTCATAAAATGAGACATGTTCTACCCAGCTATAATAATCTAATATGGTATTCTCTTTCTGTGCCCATATGCCCTCCCACCACCCATCAGTCCTAATCCCTCCTATGGAGACTGTGTGGTTTTCCATGCTAATCAACCTGCATACTATAAACTGGCCTCCACCCGAGTACACAGACAGGAGGGAGAGGCTGGAGGGCGACTGGAGACGGGAAATATGACACAGTGAATGAGACAATACACTCACATAACATTTTACAAGTGCAAGAAAACCCCATTTATCTGTAGTTAATAAATGGTTCTTCCTTTAAGATTATGAGTCACATACAAAAGTATAACATTACATTTACTCCTTTTAGCTGCTTTAAAGCAATATGTAGAAATTGTGCATGCAAAAGTGAGTACAGCAGTCCAAATAGTGTGTTGGAGCCATGGATGGTGTTTTAAATAGGTCGAAATGTTATTTAATATATAATCTACAGTTGAAACGAGCATGTAATTTTATTGTGCTGCCTTTGTAAAGCACTTTGTAATGTGGATTTTGAAAAGTGCTCTATAAATAAGTGTTATTATTATATTATTATTATAAGCTAATCTATGAAAATATAAATCCATAAATCTATTACTTTTCCCCCAACAGCATTTCCTAACATGTAATCAGGAAAAGTCTCCTTCCCTACAGTGATGGTGAAACAACAGAACGACTAATACACTGTGGGCTAATTTGCTAACCCACAAGACTGAAACCTGTCTGCTACCATTTGACAGATGCTCCTTGTCTCGCCTGCGGCTGGGATGCAGTGCAAATGCATTCTTAATGTCAACACAAGCACCAGTCCTTTGCTCTAAAGCCTGCAGCACACACACATCACTGTAGCTCTCCCAACTGCGTGTCACCCCCTTTCCCTTCACCCCTTAATCAAAGAAATAAAAAGAAATCAAAAGAGTGACTATATTATTCTGAAGTGTTGATAGAATCTGAAGAATTGGAAGTTTCTGCTTTGAATTAAACTTCACCACATGAATAGGGCACATAGAGAAAAAGTACTATATGTTATCACCTTTGTGAATTACTATGTGCTACACAACTTGTCTATGTTGTTCATAGAACATGTTACACAGCCTGACCTTGGTCAAGTCATTTGTATTGCAAGACATTAGAAAAGGGAAAATTATTCTTTAGTTACTCTTGACATTTTCAATGTTATTAAAGGATGGAAAACTCTTCCTGCCATTAAAAGTTTTAATTCTTTGCAGATGGAAATCAGTGCATATACGCTTAATAGTTCTGATTTTACACAAGAGAAAAGAAAAATCAAAAAGAGTTGTTAAGTCACATAATGTACAGTTAATCTTAAACAGAACAAATTGTGGCAGCTTCTTGAAGCCACATTTTACTATTAAAATTGCCTTTTTAAAAATGTAAGATGAAGGTCTTTGTAGGGGTAAAGATACAACAAGGAAAAGCAAAGAATGTTTTCTCATTTCAGGGGTAGGTATTGTGCTAACCAAATGTTACAGAACAGATGCACTGGCTTTGGAAGGTGGTGTGAAAGGACATTTTACTATTGTTGCACTGACTCACAAACCTTGGAGCATTTTTTCTCCATAAGTCTCACATATTTAATCCCCTCTTTGCCCCTCTAGTGAATTTACCTTGTGTGCCTTTGTTTACTTGCTTTTATTTGAGTCACACCATCCCTCACACATCTTTTTGGGATTGTCAAAGCAAAATGCAGCACATTCTGCTCGATTCAAGCATAGAAATGTATTTAAATCCCTTTTTAAGGAGAATGACTAGTGTGGTAACATATGCAAAGTATATGTAATATAATATGAGTGCCACAAAAAGAGTGCTCTATAATTAATCAAACCACGCTGAATTTTATTGCACTGCATGTCTCATGTTATCTCGATCTATCAGGCCTGTATCACAGACTAATATTCTAAGAAATACTAAATATGTTCTGAGGGGAATAACGCAGCTATGATAACTTGGAGTTCTGAAAGAATATTTTTATGAAGTCAACTCTGAGAAGATACAGCAAGTTCAAACTACATTTCAGTTACGTGATGATAGTGTTGTCTCTGGGAAATGTAGTTTTCAAGATATAAGCAATGGGCAGAGCCTGTTGTGACATGTAGATCAGTTTTACTGAGAGCTTAAATGATTTTTCAGTTACAGAAATGTAACTGCCAACTATTTTGATAATCAGTTAAAGGCTTGTACCAACGCTTAATCTTAACCATTATGTCTGCGAGGTTAGGAGTATGCTTGAATTTTTATATATTCCTTAAAAAATGACTTCAAACATAATCTGGTGTTCTTCGACACAATCATGTGGTCAGGCCTTTTTTGAGAGCACAAAGGCCAAATGACAGGACAGCAAGGCCATGAATCAAATCATCAATGATATGAAGTCTACAGAAATAATGAACTTAACTGAAGGGTAGAGGATGATTTTATTGTATTCAATTTATTCTTGATTTGTTACCACTAAGTAAAGGGAAACTCGTGATGTGATGTCAAACTAAATGGTGCAGCATTTTAATGTTTTTTTTTGTATTCATTTGAATGGCCAGGATACCTTATATGTAAAACTTACAAGCGACATTTTACAACAATTTCAGAACGTATCACAGCACACAGCAAACTTAAACGCCAACATACGTTTTGTCAATTCGTATCGACAGGAAAGAGGCAGAGGAGAAAACAGCGGAATCAGCTGGGGCAGTGCAGGCGAGGCAACAAGGCCGCTGCAGGGCAGATAATTTTTTGAGGGGAATGAGGCCAAATTGAGGGGCCACTGTGGCCATAGCTATTGTGGCTGTCATGAAATTCCTGCCATGCCTGTTATCATATTTCTCATTCATAGCTAGATAAGTCCTCTGTTGATCCTTTACTCCTGAGCATTAAATAAATATGACCAAAACATACAATCAAAAGTTAATTTGACAGCTGGTAAAATAAACAAAGTGACAACATACATTGACTGCTGTGGGTATAAAGGAATTTGCAGCTGCATTTATAGAAATTTTATTCTGCACAAACCTTAAATTAATCATTTAAGTTGATTTTTAAGCAAAAATCCAATTAGATTTAAGATTTTTAGATCACGATTTGATTCGATTTTTGATTTAAACATTGTAAAGATCAACAGATCATGTATCCCCTGACAACTGTTATTTATGTTTACAAATTCTTATTTAAAAGAATAAATATGTAAATGTTACTAGCAGAAACACTGAGCTAGCTGCTAATAACCGTAGCAACAATGGACAACGAGGGTCAATCCAAGAATTGGGTACATCTCTCCTTCAGTAAAAAGTGAAACTGCAGGATAATAAGCTACGGTGTGTCGTCTTTGAAGGGCTGGATTTTTTTTCTTCAGACACACACAGGATGCATGCAAGAAGGTGTGGCTGGATAGAAAAAATACTGGGAGGATTGCTGATCCTGCTTTTGATTTTAATTAATTTTTGATTTTGTTCATTTTGATCAATTTTCAATCTAGAATTGAAATCATGACACCCCCGTGTGAGAATTTGCCACTTTTCTCAGTTTCATATGACTGTAAATGGATCATCTTCATCTCCTTTCTACTGTAGGTGTGTGACTCACCACTGTAATAAAGGTAAGTGAGGGCACATGTGTGTGTGATGATAAATGCATCAAAGTAGACCAGCGTAAACATTTGGATGATACTATGAAAAGAATAAGCAAACACAGTGTATGTTTGTGGTTCCTCACTCAGATATGAGCTACAGTAACCTGAGCTGACCCGCAGGTCATGGACTCCCTGACCTCCTGCATTAGCTGGAATCTTCCTCTTAGCTTGATGACCCTGATATCCGACTTTGATGGGCTATTCACACTTCCTTTCTCCAAACTCATTGTCTGTGTGTGGCTTATTCTGAGAATCCTGGACCTTCTTATGGGGCTTGTAGCTGAAGCTTAGCACATAAAAGCATTAACTTGTCCTGACTCACGAGTGAGACTAGAGGATGGCCTGGTCAGGGCAGCGGCTCGAGGCCACGACCCGGCAAACACACTGATGATTAAGCCAGTTAGGGAGTGGCGTGGGCCTTCAAGTGGTTAATGGTTTAATTAGCGCTATTAGAGCTGGGGAGAGAGGGACACAAACAAGAAATGAAGGATTGTGCTAAATCCCGCACTGAAGGGAGGAGACGGCAAACTCTTCAGGTCATTCTGGTGTCACTCAAACTCCTACACACTTATTCTTTCCTGCTTAAAGGGAAAAGCTCAATTTTTAGTTTTATATTAATAATTGTTGCATGCAGAGAAATAGCTGTAGATGGAAATCACTGTCCATGAGGGTGTAAAACTGCAGCGGTTATCTCTAAAAAGCTGATTGTTCCTTCAGTTAGAGATTTATTATGGAAGTAATGCAATTTTCAAACCTTGAAAACACTACATTAAAATTCAAGGATTTGCCATACCCGTACAAACTCTGTATGGTGTTGTTGTTAGCTTGCTATTAGACCTATTATTACAAGTGCGTGTCTCCCTTTATGAGATGCATTCGTGAGAGCAAACAGTTTTTTGACCACAGTGAAAATGTTTTTGAAAGACGCAAGCGAATATAGGTTGAAGCTACCTAAAATTTTCAATAAATTCTGACTTTTGGACTTGTTTGGATCACTTGAGTCAGAAACAATCCTACACAGCCGCCACTGAATTTTAACACTGTTTTTTAGGCCAAAATAAGCACATATATGCAATTTTTTTACATGGCCAAACCTGTAAAATAGGAGACTGAACCTTTTCCCATTGCCAGTAGACAAGTTTGCCTGTCTGTCTTTTTTTTCTGATGTTTGTGGGAGAGCCGAAACTCAACTCATGTGTGCAGGAGAGAAGGATATTAAAGATATTTTTTAAAGTATCTGTGTGTTCAGCTCTCAGTACGTTTGTAGCTGCTAACCGAATCTCTGTGGTTTGAAGTTTAGTTTCTCTCAGCGTCACTGTTTGTACTTTCAGGTATCTGCTTTATTTATTTTACTGATTCATGTTTGCTTTCAGCAGGATGGGATTTTTGTTAAGTTACTGCCGATGAAAACCCTCATTTTGCTGCTTCATAATAAAAGCTGTTACATAACAAAATAATGGATTTTTTATTGTGAAGAATTTATAGGAAATAAAATATTTACCCGCCGCTCAGCCGCTCGACTAAACATGAGCCGGTGTTAAATATACACCTTCAAGTGGGTGCAAACACTGCCTGTGCTGGGCTGATACACAAAAACCAAACTGAGTCAAGCCAAGCAGCATGCATATGGATGGAAAAGGAGAAAAAGAGTGGCAGAAGTTACCGATGGAGGCAATAAATAATCGTGACAGCTGCACAATCACATGACATGGGAATGAATGCCAACTGTACCCTTTCCCACTGAAGACAAAGGCCAGATCTTAGTGGGTGTTAGTGGGTTATTTGTCCAGTATAAAAGAGGCTTTATTATACAAATAATACTAATAATATTAGTGTAGCCTAATCTTTAGCTGCAACTGTGCAGAAATACCGGGTCTAACCAAAATTCTGTACAG
>JAJHUR010086274.1:0-27829 GCA_027495735.1 Lutjanus campechanus | reverse complement strand
TGGTGTCACTCAAACTCCTACACACTTATTCTTTCCTGCTTAAAGGGAAAAGCTCAATTTTTAGTTTTATATTAATAATTGTTGCACACAGAGAAATAGCTGTAGATGGAAATCACTGTCCATGAGGGTGTAAAACTGCAGCTGTTATCTCTAAAAAGCTGATTGTTCCTTCAGTTAGAGATTTATTATGGAAGTAATGCAATTTTCAAACCTTGAAAACACTACATTAAAATTCAAGGATTTGCCATACCCGTACAAACTCTGTATGGTGTTGTTGTTAGCTTGCTATTAGACCTATTATTACAAGTGCGCGACTCCCTTTATGAGATGCATTCATGAGAGCAAACAGTTTTTTGACCACAGTGAAAATGTTTTTGAAAGACGCAAGTGAATATAGGTTGAAGCTACCTAAAATCTTCCAATAAATTCTGACTTTTGGACTTGTTTGGATCACTTGAGTCAGAAACAATCATACACAGCCGCCACTGAATTTTAACACTGTTTTTTAGGCCAAAATAAGCACATACAGTATATGCAAATTTTTTTTTACATGGCCAAACCTGTAAAATAGGCGACTGAACCTTTTCCCATTGCCAGTAGCTGCTAACCGAATCTCTGTGGTTTGAAGTTTAGTTTCTCTCAGCGTCACTGTTTGTACTTTCAGGTATCTGCTTTATTTATTTTACTGATTCATGTTTGCTTTCAGCAGGATGGGATTTTTGTTAAGTTACTGCCGATGAAAACCCTCATTTTGCTGCTTCATAATAAAAGCTGTTACATAACAAAATAATGGATTTTTTATTGTGAAGAATTTATAGGAAATAAAATATTTACCCGCCACTCAGCCGCTTGACTAAACATGAGCTGGTGTTAAATATACACCTTCAAGTGGGTGCAAACACTGCCTGTGCTGGGCTGATACACAAAAACCAAACTGAGTCAAGCCAAGCAGCATGCATATGGATGGAAAAGGAGAAAAAGAGTGGCAGAAGTTACCGATGGAGACAACAAATAATCGTGACAACTGCAAAATCACATGACATGGGAATGAATGCCAACTGTACCCTTTTCCCACTGAAGACAAAGGCCAGATCTTAGTGGGTGTTAGTGGGTTATTTGTCCAGTATAAAAGGGGCTTTATTATACAAATAATACTAATAATATTAGTGTAGCCTAATCTTTAGCTGCAACTGTGCAGAAATACCGGGTCTAACCAAAATTCTGTACAGCCAATTACAACTCATCATCCTCAAATTATTTTAAAATTAGTAAATCATATGAACTAATAATACCACAATAAACTAAGCCTATGAGTATCGTACTGCTGGGTGCTGTAAGAAAGGTGAACTAACAGGAAAAGACAGTTAAGTTCACCAGCCAACTAGAGAATCTTACCAATAATTGGAGCAGGGAGGAAATAAACAGAGAAAAAGAAAACGGAAACACACTAAAGAAAAAGAACAGGTGTAGACAGAAACATAGAAAAGAGAAAAGAGTCAAACTGTACACCAGTAAAGGAGCGAGTGGCAGAGGCTGGATCTGAAGCTTAAACACACAAGGGAAAGGGGAGGTGGGCTGGGCGAATTAACTTTCAGGACACTCTTGACACCCAGAAGCCAATCAGATTTTCATTAACTGGCAGAGGGACAGGCAAAGCTGGCACAAGCTAATTAACCTCTGGATCTCTCACTGCCAAAGGAACATGGAGGGAAGTTCTGGGATGCCAGGGAAGAGGGGAGGAGAGGGAGACGGGGGGATGCCCCGGGCAGAGGCCTTCAGGTTGGGGAAATGTGTGAGAGTGCAGAAAGGCCGGACGGAGCTCTAAATATGAAAGGAGAAGAGGGGGGGTTACCAGAGAGGAGGGGGGATCATGTAAAGTTGGAGGTGGTTAATTGTGATGTGTCCTTGTGGCCATATAACTCAGATTTAAAACATGTAGTCAGATGCTGAGTAGCTGGCCAGGCCATAAAGCTTCTCTCTGAGAGTGCTGTTTGCATGCACATGTTTGTATGTACAGTATGTGTATAATGAGCATCTCTGCATCATCAATTATTTCTCCAAGCTACAGTGAGAATAACATGAAGCCTTGGATGTCTTTGAAGATACTGTAGTATGAATGATGCAGCAGCACTGACCGTTGGCAATTAATTACGTCCTTGTTTTGGCCTTCTGCAGACTACTTTCCTGTTTGTTATTTCTATTTACTGGAGATCATCTTTGTGTATAATAGTAAAACAGCAAACATGGACAAACATAAATACACATGTGGCTGAAGCCAATGATTATTTTCATTATCAATTAATCTGCAGATTATTTTCTTGATTAATTAGTTTATGAAATATTGAAAAATAGTGGAAAAAATGCCATTCACGGAATCTTAAGAGTTCAAGGATGGTTTGGTTGGTTTATTTTTCTGGTTTCAACACAGCGTGACCCATGGACCATAAATCATCGGCCATCATCGACATGAGTGAATACAGCTTCGATTAGAGTTGATCATTCTTGACAATGACCTATACCAAGTTTGTAGCTTTGATTGTAGAAATGAAATCTGAGTGGCAACACAGATGTCGCAATGATTGATACTGTGAACACTGGATCAAAATAAATAAATAAATAAATAAAAATCTTGTAAAAAATGGTGGTTGGCGGATTTTTTTTCTTTTGGATCGCAAGGTGTCTTTTGTTTATTTTGATGATTTTAACATGGACCAATGTAGCATTGATAGTGAATTCATCCTTTCAAATTCTAATAGGTCAGAGACACAGGACATGTGCCTAGAAATATCACTAGAGAGATATTAAATTTTCTGTCATATAAAAAAAGACAGACATTTGAGAAGCACAAACCAGAAAATGTTTGTATGTTTTCCTGAAAAGTTATTAAAAAATTATTATTCGATCACCACAATAGTTGGCGATTAATTTTCTGTCAACCGACTAATCGATTTTTCAACTAAACACTGCAGCTCTAAAAGGCGCAAAATGAGCAAAAGTAATGCCCTTCATCTACTGCCTGCTAGTGATATGTCTATGTTCCTCTACTCTAGTCATGTTCCTGTGTGTGTGTGTGTGTGTGTGTGTGTGTGTGTGTGTGTGTTACATGTGTCTTACCATGAAATGTTGCTCTGGTAGAAGAGCTGGCCTCTGCGGGGGAAGAGCTCTTGGAGCGCGAGTTAAAGGGTGATTGTCTGAAGCACTCGTCCAGGAACGGACTGAAACATGACGATACATAATACAGTTATACATGGACACTAAATTAAACACATATTCAAACTAAACTGAGAAGAAAATGTTGGAGACAAAACAGTTCACTTCATTTATTACTGACTCACCTGTTTATTCCCACCATGTTACTGTCTTTGTGGTTGTTGGATTTGCTGACTTTTTCTGAAAAACATCAACAAACCCTTATATTAAAGTCAACACAATATTATTTATATAATTATATTTTATACCATTTCTATATACTCATTATGCTATCTATTCAAATCCAGGGTTACAATTTCCCAAACAAGACCACCTGTTTTCATGTAACTGAATTTGAAAAAAAGCTAGTTAGTGGTTTTTAAGTTTATAAACTAGTGTTTCAAAAGGTGAAGAATGAATTATCACACCAATTTATGTTCATATTTTAAAGGTCTGAGTCTGCTGTCCAGAACACATATTAAGATGTAACAAGCTGCTGCTATAAATGACTCCCAAAACTCTCCTGAATCTTACTGCACATTGGCTGTTACAGAACAGAGAAACAAACACTATATGGTCCTGATCCCTTGAAGTTAAACTCGGCTAGTAAAGCACAGGTTGGCCATGCCAGCAGGGGTGTACTGGCCATCTGGAGAAGTGGGAGTCTCTGTGGTGGGCCTGCCGACCTGCAAGCCGAAAGTAAGCCCAACAACACCAATACAAAAAGAATTTAAAAAATAACAATGTGCCTGGCTGGTCAGATCTGCATTAGACTACCCAGATGGCACATACGCTGTACTGTTACGCTCGTATGTAAATGGAAAAGTCTGTTGAGGGCTATTTATCAGGGCAAATATATTCTAATAATTCATGGAGGAATAAATACAAAATGTGTGTCCAACTGGTGATCATCAAACTAATTTCAAACTGGTGTCTGATCTCCCCCCTCTCACATCAGCACCCGATTATAACTTGCTGGGCTGTTTGTCTCTACTTTTCCCAACTTGTAAAAACTCGGAAGGTTTTCTTTTTTTTTTTCAACCGACATAGAATCATGCTGCTCAGATTAATTACACCATACAAGGTGATCGATCAATCAATCACCTGCTGAGCAGAATCTGACAGCTCCTGATGCTTAACAAGCCTAATATTTTATTTCAAAATTTAATAATTTCTTCTGACATTAGTGGAGGTGCTTTATTACAGGCGAGGCTGCAGGAAATTCTGCGGATAAACATTAATATAAAAAATATTAATATAAAGAGTCAAAAGTGTCTATCACTGGCCTGGTGCCTTTGAGGTTCCTGCAACTTAACAGTCTTAACACCTTAGCTCACACCTGTTTTAGGGTCATGATCACACGTGAAGCTAAGTCTCAGGGTTCCGACACATGTTCCACTTGAAAACACCAGGCTTTTCCAGACTTCTCTGTAAAATTTTTAGACCATATTGGCTATTTGAGAACAAACAGCTCCATGTTTATTATGTAAATAAATGGGTTTAAAATCTGACTACACACAAGTGTTACTCTAGGACTATGTAGGCTCCAATGTGGCCAAATAATTGCCAAAAGACGACTGTAGCTGGGTACTGCTGGGGATCCCTAACCCTCCCTCATGTTGGAGATATCAAAAACTTTACAGAAGGTTAACATCTAATCATTTTCCCATTTAGAATCCTTAGCCAACCAGGCTTTATTTTTGGGATTGTAAAGTCAGCCCTCGGAAAACACGCATTTACCCACTGTGGCTGTTCAGTCTACACAGAGTGTCCAACACCTCTGATCAAAAAAGAAGTTAACTAACCAGTGCTACCTATACTCATATTATTTTCTCTGAACATAATGAATAAATAATATTATATTATTGCTTACTCCCTGTGACCATTAAAATGACGATGAATGCAGCCATAAAGGTTTGGTTTTCTTACACAGAAGAGGTTACTCTTTACTTTTCTGATAACCGTCACTGCATAACTTACAAATATTCATACAAGCTTAATATTTGGGTATTTGTGATAATGTAATAATGTAATGTATATGCAATTCAAAGATACTGCTGTATTTTCTTTGAAACTAATTTGTTTGTTGATGTCTGGATTCCACACAGCTATAAGATACCTGAGGCAGAGAAGGGCAGACGGCTGTGACGTGCAGGTGTAGAGGCAGCTCTGCGTAGGAGTGTGTGTTCAGTCTAGGGCTGCAACTAATGATTGTTTTCATTGTTGATTATTTTCTCGATTAGTTGTTTGGTCTATAAAATATCACAAAATAGTGAAAAATGTCAATCAGTGTTTTCTAAAGCCCCATACGATACCCTCAAATGTCTTTTTTACCCACAATACAAAGATATTTAGAAAACATTCACAAGTAAGAACCTGGAATTAAAGAATTTTGACCTTTTATATATTTTTAATATTCAAAATGATTAATCGGTTATCATAATAGTTGATTGGGATGCACCGTTAACTGTGCTCATGCCCGATACCAATAAGATAACTGATCATTTTACATTTTTGTATATTAAAAAGAAGCTCACATAACCTATAATTTATATACAGTTGAGGGTAACAGCTTAGATTTAGTGGGCAAAGATGGATAAACTTAACACTGCATAGCTCTGACTGAACCAAACTGAAAAAACAAAGAACTTTTATAGAGCATTTTGCAGAAAAAAAAGTCTAATTAAATGCTTTGACATAATTTGTCAAGTCAGAGATCAGTATAGCTGATATTTATTGCCAAATATACGCTGATACCGATATAGATTGATATAACTGTGATAGACCAATGCTGGTCTTTAATTTATCTGCCCTGACATTAATCATACATCCCTAATTGTTGGCAATTAATTCAATAATCGATTAATCGTTGCAGCTGTAGTTCAGTCACATGCCATACCTTACGCCTTGCTTTCGTCGGCATCACGCTCGCTCTGGCCTGTGCTCTTTCACACAGTTTTTTCACACAATTTTATATCTTATGAAACAGAAAAGGGGAAAGTGTATGGAAACACAAATATTTTACCGTACTCCCTCTTTTCATACTCATCCACACCTGGACATTACTAAAATCAAACTCCAAAGTTTTCCATACTGCACAGGAACCCTGAGTTCTCTATTATCTGTTCACACGCGAGGCAAGTTCCTGTTACATGCACCTGTAGTGACGCATACTGTACGTAAGAAGAAAACAGAGGGCATCCAACTCCACCTCTGTATACCAAAGAGACTGACTCACGTTGAGTCCAACTTGATTGAAGCTGAATATTTGCTCAGTATACCATAGGAACTGAAGTGAGAGTTGTAAAATCAGCTAATGCCACTACTTGGGCAGCTGATCTGAGCACAGACCATGGGTTTTCAGCATTCAGTGGTAAAGAGCGCTATACAAAATGCCTGAGAATGGAGCCATATGTGTGAGTTTCAAGGCGATGCACTGAAGTGAATTTCAAAGCTGCAACCATCTCAGTGTTCAGAGCGACCTTGCTACTGATGTGTCTCTGAGGTCCTACTGCTCTGGGTAATTCATATTGATTGCTCATTGTGTGACAGCAGCCCACTCTGTTCCAGTCCCCCTCACATTCAAACCCAGTTCTAAGGGGGCGGCTGTTGTCGCTGTTGCCAGGCTAGCGATGCCCTGGCCTCCTTGGGTGGGCATACTGTGTACCCCCGCTGCCCTCTCTACCCTCCTTATCCTTTGCCCCCCCCACCACCACCCCCCGAAACCCACCCTAAACACCCTACTCCGTCACACTGCTCGCCAAGGACAGAGGTCTCTTTCCACGTTGCCATGGAGATGCCGCACGGGAGAAATGTAAAGGGAGGGAGGGTGGGAGGGAGGGGAAGTGCAGGGGGGGGGGCGTGTGCAGCCAAGTGTGCTTGAGCCGGCATGTCTGAAAACGAGTCAAGGGAGGGAGAGAATGAGAGAAAGGAGGCGAGGGAGGAGGGAAGAGGGGGGCATTTGTGCAGACACCACTCCCCATGGGGCCGTGTGTGAGTGTGTAAAGGTGTGCATGCAAGACTGTGTGGGAAAGAAAGACTGTCAATGTGTGAATTTGTGAATATGTGTGAGAGCAAGAGGAGGGAAAAAAAAAGATTTTACACAATCTTGTTTCTCTATATGGCATTTAAGCAAAGCAATCACAGGCTGGATAGAGCCGGGGTCACAGCCCAGAACGACGAGCCTGACCCCCACCACCACACACACACAGACAGACAGACAGATACACACTTGTATATGCTCACATCTAGACCTTTTCTCTGGGGGACGATGGTTCAAGCTCAAAGCTCTGTCTTAATCTAGCAATACAAACAGCTGTCTGCTGCCTCAATGTCACTTTCATGGCCACACAGGTAAAAAGCAGGATGTCATTACATGTCATATATCCTTGACTTTACTACAGAGCCACCAGGGGATGGCAATGGAAACATGTAGGTTTTATGGTGGAGTATCAGAGACTGTCCAAGGTATACACTGTTGGTAAAAAAAAACAAAAAAACAGAAAGACGAGTTGCAGTGTTGGCTTGACATGTGTTGAAGGAACATACCTGACAATTTGAACAGTAGTTCGGAGGCCATTTTGACCGATATGTCCTGGGAGAAGAGGTCTTTCTGGGGGCGGGCCAATGTCTCAGGGAGGTTACTCATCGGCTCACTCTTCTCACTCGCCCCTAAAGTGCTGAAGCCCAGCAGGTGAGAGGCAGGTGGGGTGAGTTCTGCAGGAGGTGGGTCCACCTCCATGGGCTCTGCCTTTACCTTCACCTTCTGGTACTGGGCATCTTTGTTGTTCTCTGCAGCAGGTGATTGGACAACAAGACAACTACCGGTTAGACTTTCATTTAAGAGATTCAACTATTATTTAACATTTTTAGTTATCATAAGTGGTGGAAAGTACAGTTTCTCAAGGGCTTTTACTTCACAGCATTTCAGTGTGAAATCTTGCACTTTTGACTGCACTACATTTATTTGACAGGTGTAGTTAAAATAGCATGCATCCTTTAAGATTAAAACAGGTGGTTCCAGCCTTTGATGCTAGTGACCCTTTCCAAAAAAGCAGTGTCAGGTCGGAGTCCCTTGCTTGCGTGTCAGATGTCTATGAGTTGTTACTGTATTAGGTCCACCAACAAGTGATGAAAAAGGGTTCAGGGCTCATAAGAGGTCAAATGCTCCCAATATGTTATAAAAAAAAAAAAAGAAACAAAGATTGGAGAAAAGTCAAAAAAATAAATACAGATTTTTGAACCAGAACTTGTTTTTGTTTTGTTTTTTTGATGAGGAGGTATCAGGAAATACTGAGGGTGAATCGAAAACTTGCAAAGTGACAAAAAGCACTATTTTTCAGAGTTTGTTCTTGCAAAATTATGACTTTATAATCTCAGAATTTTCAAGTTTTATCTCATAAAGTTGCCACTTTAATCTTGGAATACTACCCCCTGACCCTGGCTCCACGTAATATTCTGTCATGGGATTTTGATGCAGGACCTTTACTGATAATGGAGTTTTTTTTAACATTGTGTTACTGGCACTTTTAGTTAAGTTAAGGTCCTAAGTAATTCTACCACAACTGGTTACTGTTACTGACCGTTACTGGTAACTCACTACTCCAACAATTCTGTCTGATCTTTAATGTAACTACGCTAAAATGTGATCATGGGAGAAGGAGGCTCAGTATGGCTTGGATGGCTGGTCTGACAGGTGCTCTTTAGTGAGGCAGGTAAATGTACAAAAACACTACCCGATCCAGGAAGTCTTGGCTTGATATAAAGTGGAAAAAAAAGTTAAGGCACTCTGTCTTCTGGTGATATAATGCTTTAAATTTATCCTTTAAACGCAGGCACACAAATAGAAAGACATATCAACTCTAGGTCTTCATTAGGGTCTTTCTTTTATATGGTTGTCTGCATAACTTTATATCGGACATTACTTTCTGGATTGTGCTGTCTTATCCACTTTATTTACCTATATGAAGGAGCAGAAAAACTAGGAACAACTAATAGAACTTGCAAAAAAAACCCCAAAAACTATTGTATTGAATTACATTACAACGTATTGGGATGGATTGGCCAAATCATGTCTTAAGTAGGACATCAACCTGTATATTCAGATCTTATAATAACTTAGAATTGAAAGCACTCAGGAAACAACCACCTGGCAAAACTGGGTGATCTCAAAACATAAATTATATGCATTAAAACATTAAACTTTTGTTATTTATTTGTTTCTAAAATAAAAGTATCTGGGCATGATGAACTGCAGTGAAATGTGTAAATATGTATACAGCATGTCTGCCTCAAAGTGTTGTATGATCTACGACGCTCTCTACCATTAGAACTTCGATATGGATCAGGAAAAAATCCACAAAAACTCCAGAAAGAGCAACAGAGAAGGAATTCCTCTTTTAGGACAGACAGACGAGCAGAGATGTGGCACTGAGTTTAGAAAAGATGATAACTAATTTCTTTCCTTAAAGATTAGACAGACAATTTTCAGATAACAAGTGTATTAGATAATTCATATACACTATGGGACTGGTTCAATTCATCCAGTAAATTAAGCATAAAAACATGAAAAATGATGTATGAATAGAACTGAAGCTAAAAGAGAAAAAGCCAAATATCAACCAAAACATGAGCATAGCAGCTAAAGCCGAGCTGAGCCGGTTAGCATCTTGCTGTGTAATTATTAGGGCACGAGGGCATCGGGAGGTCACACTCTTGCTTGGGGGAGGGCTCCAGCAGCTCATGTAGGTTCACTGTAGCAAACAGCAAAGACACCAAAACACTCTAAATGCTAACTGAAAAAAACAAAGAAAAAAACAATGACTCTCTGTTTATAATACCTACGGATGCTGGATTTAAGAGCCTTTGATAGAAGGTAGTTTTTCAGCACATAAACAATGGCCTGAAATGGTGAAAACAGCTGTTGACTCACTTCTCATGCGAGTTCAAAAGGTGAGGCGAGGAAAGCAGGCTAAAAATAGTCGAGAGATGGCATCTGTTAGGAATGTCCCGAGCCGATCTGCAGAATCAAACACTGACTCTCTCCTCTCTCTGCGGATATTAAACAAAAGACTATAGGCCGCCATAAAAAAAATATTGGAAACTATTAAAAGGAAACTGAAGCAGGCTATATTTTCTTAATGCAGAGCTATTCCATTGTTAGAAAGTGGCTCTCTAATGGTCTCTATGGCTAAATCTACTCGATTAAATGTAGGCCTACAGTGAGTATACACTGTGCAGCATTATGAAGTGGAAAAAACCTTGCTAGAGACACCCCTCTCTATCTTGTACATCACCCATTCTTGAGAACTAGGACCAATTATGTGCGACCAAAATAACTTAGCATTATTGTTACCAACAATTTTTGTTAAGAATATATGCTTTAAGGATTGTATATATGAAATACAAGCAATTTATAAAATGTTTTGGTTTGCTTTAATTTTTTTAAAATTTCTAGCCTTGCTCTGTGCAAGAACACACCCTTGCTCAGACAAAATTCACAACTTTAAACAATTAAAAATGTTAAAAGCCTTCACAATCTAAGACAAGCAATACATACTGAAAACAAAGGTGTAGAAATGTGCTATTATAACCATCTTTGTTTTAAAATATACTTTCTGTGAAAAAGTTGTCCCTTTTAAGTTGTGTCCCCGATTTCCCTCAGTTTGGACAGATTTTTACAAAAACAAGATTTAGTCAGGCATAAAAAGTTCCTTCCTTCCGGGTTTACAAAAAAAGCCAGGAATACTGCTTAAGCACTGGTAAATTTTCTATTTTTCAAATTCATTAAATAATATGGCTATCAGATGTGTCTCAACCATAACAAGTCAACTTCATGTCCCTTTCAATGCGAAATAAGATGGTTATGGTTTAAAAATGTGTATTTTGTAAGCAGACTACTTTAAGCTTTAAGAAATAAAATGGCTACTCACAATGACTCTGCAGTGAAATGAAAAAATGTAACATTTTGTCAACTCCATAAGACGTTAACTCGATGGAGACATCTATGCGGATGGTGGTGACATAAATCTCAGGACACGCCCCTATATGTGACATCAGCGATGTGATAGAAACATTTTTCTGTTATATGCATTAAATATATATTCATAGGGATTTAGAAAATGAGTTTACATCAACAAAAGAATTTCATGGTACATGAATGGATATTATATGTTTATATCACAAAAACAAATTACATTATCAGCAGAAATTGTAAGTGGGCAAGTAAAAATATCAAACTTTTTGATTACACAGCCAATTAAATAATTTTGTATTTAATGCAACAAAAATCATTAAATATTTCCTACATGTTTTATATTATATTACTACGACTTATGGTGTTTGACTTTTTGACAATTTAATACAAAATTAAATCGCTAGGCCTCTTACAAGGTTTAATAGCCAAGAATTTGATCTTTTAAAATACATTTTCCTAGCATGATTGAGGAGTATAAATCAAAACTCCCTCGAAATATAGTTCCATCCCATTTCTCAAGAATGAGTGATATCCAAGGTATCTGATCTTTTGACTGCAGCGATGGCAGGAGGCAGTGTCTCAGTGTGGTGACAAGCAAGAGCACGACAAAGCAGTGGGGTTGATACACTGCAGCTGACATGGCGACTCAGCACGATTATGGGATATATGAATTTGGCAGGGCATCGGCAGCGGTGGGAGGGGTAGGGGGAGGTTAGAAGAGCTAGAGAAGAAGGAGGAAGGAGGAAGGGGAGATAGAAGACAGTAACCCTGTGCTAACCCCTGCCACCCCACCCCTCCCCTCACATTCTCCGCTCCTCTGCTGAACGGGGCCAGTGTGAGACATGAAGACTGGACCTACAGTTCATTGTGTGCACGTGTTAACATCTATGTGTGTACTTGTGTGTTTATATGGATGAATTAAAGAGTAAACTCCCCCTCTGCCTCCTCCCCGAGGTCCAGGTGTCTGGTTTAGTGGTAGTAACCAGCATGTGGGGGACACTGACAACCATCAGCCCACTAATCCCTTAATCAGGTGGCCAGAGTTGGCCAAGAGTAACCTAGGAGAGGCTGATGGAGGGGCAGAGCAGAGGAGGAGAGAGGCGGGAGGGCGGAGGGGGTATGGGGCACTGCTCTGTAAGGGTCAACCAAGGGACACGCAAGCTTCCATCATTGGATCAGCACCCTAACGACAGAGGCTGAGTGGACTGCTGTGCTGCAAAAACACACACTGTTGTACATAAAAACACATCCATGTTACGTACTAAAGGGCACCATATGTACTTGAGCTGGCACAAACAAATGGTCACAACACAAACAGCCATTACAGAGAGATCACATGACACACAGGAAATATTTGATTGTAAACACTACGCTGAAAGCATCACATCACAGCAAGCCAGATCAGAAGTCTACCTGTCACAAAAAAAAAAAAAATGAAAATGCGGCCTCTCTCCCACACTGATAATAGCTGTGGCTTTTTGGTCGGGGTCATGACCTAATGTTCTGAAGCCATAAAAAGCAACCCTCAGTCTGCCCGAATCCTGTCTGTGTGTGTGTGTGTGTGTGTGTGTGTGTGTGTGTGTGTGTGTGTGTGTGTGTGTGTGTGTGTGAGTGAGAGTGTGTGTGTGCCCTGTGTGCCTGTGTGTGTATGTGTCATCCCCTCTGGTGCAGAAGCCTCCTCTGTGATACACCAGCTGCCATTAGGCCACAGAATCAGGTCTGGAAGAGTTTGAGTGAGTGTGTGTGTGTGTGTGTGTGTGTGTGTGTGTGTGTGTGTGTGTGTGTGTGTGTGTGTGTGTGTGTGTGTGTGTGTGTGTGTGTGTGCGCGCATACGTGTGTGTACAAAACTGCCTGTGCCCTTTCTACAAAATAAATATTACAGCTTGTCTTTAGTGTCTGTTGCTCTAGTTCCTTCTAATGTTACTTCTAAGTGTGCCAGTAAAACTATAAATATATAGACATTTTTATGAACTACGGAAGATAAATGGGGTTAAACTACAAATGATTAAGTTAAAGATATAATATGCAACATTACTTGTACTTATATTATCCCAAATATTTCCAATGTTCAAACCCAAAGAAATCTATAATTTATTCAAGGTAACAGTGCATTTTCTACTAGCATCTGGTTGCTATAACTTCCGTGAAAACACGGCATATGTCAGATATGTCAGAGAGTGAGGAAGGAAGTCAGTGAACATGACTAAAACGTAACCTAAATAAAACTTAAATACATTACCTCATCCATGAATGTGATTTCTGAGTCACATCAGATTTTCATCTGCAATTGTGTTTGTTTAACAACAAAACAACTCACATGATCCCACGCTGCTTCACAACATCAACTTATGTCTTTGTTATTGTTTTAATGTGAAAGAGACCCCTTGCGGCAGAATTTTACATATTGTGTGTTTAAATGTTTGTTTCATAAATGTGTATAATAGTTGCTTAACTCAAAAATTAAAACTGTGATTTGGTTGCTTATATAGTGATATAAAAAAACAGCAATGGCATACATGGTAGCCATTTTGTGGTAATAATATTTGTAAAACATTAAAAAAAACAGGATAACTGACCTCTAAAGTATTTTCTCATAACAAATAATCTAATTTATTATAGCCTCACATTTGAAGTTTGGCCTAGATCGAGAAGAATATTAATTTTGCAGCAAAACGCACAAAGTCCTTTGCAGAGTTTGGCTGGCTGTCCTGTCGCCTGAACATTGGACAGGGACAACATTGTCCAATCATTTAATTTACTAGTGTAATTTTCAATTTCCAAGTCAACACTTAGAGAGGAGAGCAAAACAGAATTAAAAGGATGAATGTGTCACATCTCGTTTATCTTTTTCTATTTACTTTAAATCCAAAACTTTAGAACCTTTAATGCCAAACTCCTAGTTTTCCTGAAAGTTTCAACATTGAATTGCTTAAGCTTTTTATTAATTTAAGAGCAGGTGTAACTGTTAAGTACACTTGTAAACTAGTTTGATTCTGCATGATCAATACACTGATTCTCACAAGTTGTATTTGGTATCGATTCCTTTAAGAAACTATTGACAATTTAATTATATAAATATAAAATGTGGGTGGCCGCATCACTTCCAAAAGTTTTCAGTGCTTTTGTATTTTTGTGCCAGTAAATGGTCCTAATATTTTTATTTAGCTGCCCCCTGTCTCATAAGTATGGAAACCTATGAGACAAAAGAGCCAAGTGAGCAGTCAACCATTTTCACATCAAATTTGTGATGATGGCAGAAAGGAAACACTGTGGTGTGGTGTCACCTGTAGATAAAAATAGAGCAAGGTGCACCATCTGTGACACACAGTAGCAAGACGAGTAACCTCTTATAACATCTAAAAACAACACACTGTAAAAGTTTTAAAAAGACCCAACAAAGACAAAAATGCCTACATTTCAACCAATAAGATGACACTTTATTTATGCGCATGTGACGTGAGTGTGTCTGCTGTGCGGAGGTTTGCTGAAGTATGTAAATGGATATCATAGTTGCTATCTGCAAAGACTGCTCAGTGTTGGCTATGTGAGGAGGAGCCAGTCACATTCCTTCAACACTACAAATTTAATTGATCGATCTTAAGAGCCATCATCACGATCATTGCGACAAATCATTGTAGAACGAAGAAAAAGAATGTCAGCATTAGCTTTCTTATATTGTCCAGTGAATGTTTCAATTTTGAAAAGCGCTGTTCTATTTTATGTCTGCATCTGAAAATGGGCCATCATGGTCTGACTGGGAAGAATATGACAGCAGAGACTTGATGTTCTCTTGTAAAAAAAAATATGTGCAGATGTCACTATAGCTATCAATATCAGCGATAGGCCAATATTGATAGCAAAAATCCAACATCATGCATCCCTAATTTTTATTATAGTATTTATCTAAAATAGACTATTTGTTTAACACTTATTATCACAGTATTGGCTGTTTTGTTGTATGTTAAAAGTGGGGAACTTTTAGTTTTAGTTGGCTTTTAGTTTCAGAGCTTCAGATTCAAGTTTCTGTTCCATCAAATGCATATACATCCTACTTGTAAATAACTGCATGTAATTCACAAACTACTGAAAAACTTTTTGACTGCAGTCTGTCTGGATTAGATGAGTTAAAACTTTTGACCAGATGGGACCTTTAAGGAAGTAAATACTGCTAATGAAAGCCTCTTTCAGCTCCATGTGGTTTATAATGGCAGCCATGTTGCACAGTTTTACAATGTGTCTGAATGTGATCTGTGTGCCAAGTTACCCTAAATGCACCATACATACCATGTTCCCTCTGCCGCAGCGCTGCTCAAGTTTTGAGTCAGAATGAAAGTGACTGGGGTTTGTGCGATGTTCTGTTTTTAGTGATCAACTTTGACCTCAGGTGTCTACTTGAATCTGCGTGGACGTGACAGCCTGTTTTCACTGAGAATATACAGTAGGAGGGTACAGAACCAGGATGGATTTCTAACTACACTTAGATAAAAAAAAAGTCACATACCATTAGTGATTTAATGCATGCACAGTCAATCTATCCCACCACTGTCTGTGATGCATCGACAGCAGAGGAACAAAAACTTAGACGCACAGACAGACACAGAGAGAGACAGACAGACAGACAGTGGGAGAGGCAAAGAGGAAGGGTAAAGACAGGGAAGAAATTGTCAAACAGTGCCAGGAAAAGAACACCCGAGGGTAAGAGAGGGAAGAAGAAAGCGGAATGAGAGAGACAAGCTGGGGGAGGAAAGAAGGGTGAAGAATGGCTAGAGCCTAAATGACAACCTCTCCACCTCTCCCCCCTCCCGTTATCCTAGTCTAGCCTTCTCCCTGCTCTGTTATTCCACATCTCTCCATCCTTCCCTGCCCCCATCCCTCTCTCCCTCTCAATCTCTCTATTCTGCTGCTCTCTAGCCGACCTGCTCAGACAGGGGTGAAGAGTTCAGGCGCTTCAAAGGCTGCAGTGTGGAGACTGCATGTCATGTGGGAGCCACAGCAGCCTCGCCTGCAGACTTCACAGACAGCTGCTGCTACAATTGATCCTCGACCAGCTAGCTCTCGCTAGTTCAGGCTTCCAATGGTCACAGACTGCAGCTACATCTGACTCTGGAGCGGTGTGCGCTTGATAAACAGCCCATCAGAAAGCAGATATGGCCTGCATAAAGCTGCCCTAAACAAAAACATTTGGCACAAGCCAAGGCTGGTAAAGCTTTATCATGCGAGGTCAAGACAAAAGATGACAAGTGATTGCCTCAGTCATTCAATCAATCACTTCCGCTTATGAAGCTACCCACCCAGGAAACAAACACGTATAGTCAGATAAAGAATCAACTCTGCATTTCTGTAAATAGAGCTATAGGCAGTGATGAGAAGCCAGTGAGACAGAAGGAAAGATGTGGAGGTAGGGAGGGTGGGAGTATGAGAGGTCAGCGAGCGGCCACACTGAGGGGGCATGATGAGGACACTGTCAGAGCAGCAAAGAGCTTAACATAAAGTAATACTGTACAGTAATGCCAGTGTTGTGATTTAGATGGTGAACTGCTTACACTGTCCACTGTAATAAGCTATACTCAGTAAACAGTAAATCCTTTTGTGCGGCATGTGAGGCAAGATAAATAATAAGCAACATTCACTGATGAACTAAAAGGGGAAAGGGTATATAATAATAATAATAATAATACATTAAACTTGTATAGCGCTTTTCAGGACACTCAAAGACGCTTCACAATGGGAGAAAAGAGAAATCACAAGCTGAAAACAGACAAAAAAAAGACAAAACAAAAAAACAAACAAACAATAGAAGGGACAAGTCAAATAGGGGATGAGGGGAAGAAGCTGTTAGTGGTTGAAGGCAGTATTGAACAGGTGATATACATATACAGGTATATGTATTTTTAACACAGAAATGTATTTTTTATATAATACATATTATTTAAATTCTCCCTTTGCTTAGTTTTTTTGTTCATTCCCAGTCTTGCTTGGTGGCATTTTCTCCTGGACACCAAAGAAATTGAGACTTCCTGTATTTTCTAGCCAGAGATTCTCAATTTCTTTTTTCTCAGTCAAGAACACCTAACAAGATGGAAAATGTACCGAGGGCCCCTCATGTACATCCATGTAGAGAGAGCCAGTTTCCACTATTAATGAGTGACGTGTGGGTGACGCATGATTGACTAGCAGAGATATGTGTAGATCTATATATATCTAGATGAGATCAGATTGATAACAACATTATCTCTTCACTATTTTAGATTTAAAAATTAGGATATTATTTGTTGAAGTATGAGTACTTCAAAGCCCTGATTTAAACTATTTCTGTCATTTCAATTCAAGATTAAATCGTTTTCTTTGTCACCCAACAGTTGCTGACCAGTGCAATATATTTTTCCTGACTTTAAACTGCGCTGCAGAAGCAGTGCAATGACATGACACAAACAAGATAGCAGTGTTGCAACTAACAATTATTTTCATTCTTGATTTATCTGCTGATTATTTTCACAATTAATCAGCCTATAAAATGTCAAAAAAAAAAATTGGGAAAAATGCTTATCACGATTATACTGTCACAACTATACAGAAACAGCCAGTCTCCTCCCTGATGGTCTTGTCTGTTTATGTAGGTCATATAGAGGCATCAGTAATAAACTGAGATTGTTTCATGACTAGTTAGAAATCCTTGTAGTAGCAAGAATGTCAGTCTGCATGTGTTTAAGTCTTCAGGACAACCTTCCACTTTGGTTGACTAAATCCCTGCAGCCACCTGAAGGCAGCAGGGGATGTACAGTGTGCGTTTTATCTGTATCAAGTGCCGCGCCAAAGTGCAGAGCCATTCCACACCAAGATCCACTGTGGTTACGTCAAGGAAATCCTGCACCACAAACCAGAGTGAGGCAAAAAACATCACACAGATCTCTGTGCATCTGCACTCATCAGACTGCTCAGTTACAGCATAGATGGTATTCTGCCACTTTATCTGTTGCATTCTAATTAATGCATTTTAAGAGTGAAATGAGGCAGTGCAGCAGAATTAAAACAGGGAATGTTTCAGTTAAATTTAAAAGTGGCTAGAGAGGGAAAAAACCCCATGAAACTCTTGATGGAGAGTCATGTAACTGTCAGATTATCCAGCTGACAGTGACAATATCCACACAGTAGGCCGACAACATGTGGTATGTCAGTCAGTCAGTCAGTCAGTCAGTCAGTCAGTCAGTCAGTTGTGGCTCCTACAGCAGAGGCAATCATGTGAAATCTTTTGAGGGGAAGCCAGGTGGAGCTGGCATCCTTTGATTATAAACAGCGTTAATTATCACTCAATCAATCAGCTTTGGCCACTGCTGCAAGACCTGCCAATGCCTCTGGAAATCAACACCCACTTTCTAGCTTCTTGCTGCCTGCGGCTAATTGCTCTGACGCACAGACGAAAACCAAAACAATACAGTTTCTTATAAAAGCATCAACTATCAATAGAACTGGTGGAGCAAACCGGC
The DNA here is from genome assembly GCA_027495735.1 of Lutjanus campechanus. Taxonomy (NCBI): domain Eukaryota; kingdom Metazoa; phylum Chordata; class Actinopteri; order Lutjaniformes; family Lutjanidae; genus Lutjanus; species Lutjanus campechanus. Next base: position 9,181 of record JAJHUR010086274.1, on the reverse strand, counting down.
GATAAACACCAGTTAATATTAAACCTACATTTGAGTGGTACTGCTTTGTTCCTGTTGGATGTGGAAGTAGGTTGCTGTCAGTTTGTTGTTGTCAATTTGGCTCGAAGTCTTTCTGCACCTTCGTGGTCAAAATTGCTTAATGCAACTTTTATTAGCAAGGTAACGAGCACTGCAGAGGGGAGAGGGCCTGTAAAATGTCCTCAGAGATGGAAGGCCTGTTCCTAAGGAATGAGGAATGAGTTAAGCGAGTACAAAGTGTGATTTCACACCTATGGTGAGGGTGGCTGGATGGTGAGTGGGTGGCACGGCTGTTACCCACACGATGCCAGTCTGCCAGGGCACCACCTAGGGCCCTGCAACCCCCCTCCCCTCCCCTTCCCCCCTCCCTCCCTTCCTGTGACGCCATGTTCCCCTTGCCCTGCAACACCAGTGCCCATCTGCTAGGACACGTTAGCCGCTGGCGCCAGGGACTATTTAGCCCGGCGTAATTAGCCCCCAGACACCAGCAGCCTGGTTTTAAACAGATGTGGGGGAGGTAGCGCTAGGAAGGCGACTCAACATGACCAACCAATGTTTGATAAGGAAGAGAGGAGAGAGGGGGGAGAGAAGAGAAGAAGAAGTGACCTAGTTAAAGGGATGATGCAACTCATGTTACAGCACAATGGGCAGTAATGATGACAACCCCACTTGCTCTGACTGTCCAATGCCATGGTCGAGGAAGGATGAGCAGCGGAAATCTAATTAGGCTGTGTCCATTTGCTGTACGACAAGCAAGACTGAGAAAATAAGCACTTTTTAGCAGACAAATAGCGACGTTTGGAACAAAGAAACTGCTTAGGCTAAACTCCCCAATGTGATTTCCCTATTCAAGTATCCTTACTGGGTTATTGTGTTCCAGGGCTGACCTTTAACAGGGGATAGAGAGAGGTTACAGTGTAGATGCCCTTGAACCTCATGACCGTAATCACACGTGACTGTAACGGCATTGACCTTTCCCTGGCTCCCAGCTTTCCTCCTCGCCATCTTTTTTCTCTTTCCCTTCCCCCCCAGGGTCATTTGAGGGTCCAGACTCTTGTCAAGGCTGTCACTCTAGACAGCCCTCTCCATCTACCGCCCCCGCTGTTGCCATGGCAATGGACGGCACTGCGCTCCGAGGACTGTGTGAGGGGGCAGAGGGAGCCAGCGGACGGATGAACGCTGCAGCATCTTTCCCTAACCTAGGTCAACCTTGCAGAGCTGGTGTAAGTGATGGGAGGGGATAAACGCCGGCCGTGCTGCTTGAGGACCAAATAAACTGGCAGGATAACATCAGTGCAGAGGATTGGAAATGGCAAAAATGATGGGAGAGGAAGAGGGATAACAAAGATGAAACAAAGAACATAGGTGGAGGCAGTACAGTGGAGGAATTATATACTGCCCACATCATTCTCGTAGCTTCTCTCGCTGATTTAACACAAAGGCCGATATCTTAAATTAGGTTTTTCTGTTGTTTTAAAGTACTAATCATGCAATCTTTGTCTTTTTCCAACCACTCACACACAAAAGCGCACACACACACACACACATACACTCGGGGAAACGTGACCTGGGGGCAGGCAGTGGAGCAGCACACGTGTAGTACCACAGAGCTTCCAGCCAGCATGAGTCACTCTGAACACCAGTCAACCCAGAGAGAACAATGGCAACCGGTGTGTGAGGTGTCTGTCAAGCACACACACTCTGGCACAGGATGAAGAGGCGCGGATGGAGCAACGCCCCACTGCGCCACCATCAGACTGCCATTTGCTTTGTGGTTTTTAACACCCCGGATGCATATTTTCACAAGTGTGTCACATTGTAAATTTTATGGCCGCACATTTCTGGCATACTAATCATTCCAATGTTTTTTGAAGGGAAAAGTAGTTCACGAGGCCTGATTCACATTGGATTAAAGAAGAAATCCATAATATATTTACTGTAATAAATCATTAAATATACATGATATGTCAGAGATTAAGGAAACATGCCATGTTGAAATGCTGGTTTCTCTGACAACACTACAACCACAGCGTTCTCCTTTGAAACCTTTATTCTGGTTGAAATTAGTTAGTTAGTACTGTTAGTTGAAATTAACACAGAACGTTTGCAGAATGAGTTCATGTCTGTTTATGAGTCGTAAGAAATCAATAATCTTTTAGAAGAAGTAGATAATTATAACGGTTAAATTAAGCAATATGTTAATGTCATCTGGCAAGCAGTGAGACAGGCTGTCGCTGAAATCAAAGTGGAGAGTGTATATTTTCAGAGCAGTGGGCTTTTGTTTTTAGGATAACAGGCTCAGGTTTACATTGACAGACAATTAAAAGTTAAGTACAGCTGATCAACTTTCAGTGAAAACTCATCATTGCTTGTTATTGTCAAATGTCAATGTTGCACTTGTCTAGCGTTCCTGCAGTGTTCTTGCAGCCTGCCTGAGCTTCCTCAAGTCTGGGGAGGAGGGAGGCAGGGAAACAACTGTTTACAACCATACACAGGATCTTAAATAGGATTTTACACTATATTAATTTACCATATATGGCTCCAACTCGCTATTCGGACTGCAGTACCTTTAACCAAAGTTTGAAAAATATTTGTTAATTCAGAAAAATACACAATGTAATGAATTATTAAATTAAAACCATTTTTCTATCTATCCTATCGCTAGTCAAACCAGCTGTGTTGGTGCATACTGATACATAATTCACCAAATTCCATTCTTGACTGCCTGAGAGATATACTCCAGCAGCCCACAGTGGACACACACCTGTCCACAACACACTTGAACTGGACCTGATGTTTAGTAGTGATTTTGGATGTAGGCTAAAACAAGCAGCAGCTCTAAACTTTATCCAGCACTGACACAAAAGTGTGTAGTGACTGAAAATCAGCAGTGCAGTAGTGCACGCAATGTGCTACAAAATAAATAACTGGTTTGAGTCCCTGCCCGAGGACTTGTTAGCAACATTCTTGCTGAGCTCAAACCAGAAGCTGTAAAGGCTAAAGCATGCTGGACTGAATGATGTCAGAGTGGTCCACACAAGTTGAAACATGGTGTGTGTCAAATGTCTTAGTGTTTAACTGTCTGTCATAGAATAAGGGGCAAGTCAGGGTTGAGTTTTAGGTTCAATATTTCAAGCAGATACACAATATCTTCTGCCATTTGATGCCATTGTTTTAGCCCTCTGTGGTACAGTGTCAGCTCTATGTAACATACCCATTTTTGGCCTTTTATGCTTAGACAATACATCTTCAATTATAGTGAGATACTTGAGATACAAAAGAGGCAGGACCCTATGGAAACTAATAGCAGTGCTTTAATTTGTCACACTCTCTGGAGGCTCATGTTGAATCCTGCTTTTGCAGTCTTTCTCACATGGTTCAACTCCATCATCTCTTTTCACAATAAATGGTCTGAAAACATCTTTTTTGTAATTTAACAATCTATAAAAAAATGGATTCACCTCAATAGATGAGTGAAGTTTACTTTTTAATTGTTTAATGTACTTTATTTGATAATTAAATAAGGGAAATATTTAACCTAACTCTACCCTAAAAATTACCTATTGAAAACTTCTTTAAATTAATTTTCGTTGGTCTATTTTCTGAAAAAAATTTAAAATGACAATTTTTTACCAACTGCCATTAATGCACAAAACTATAGTAGGAAACAAAGTTGATCTAATTCTCAACGTACAGCTTCTTGTGCACAAAAACTTGGAATAAATTGAAAATTCACAGAGGGGTATGGTAGAAAGAAAATGAAGGGTCAAGACAAGTTACCCAAATATCATCACATAAGATGCAAAGGCTTTTGCAGCCACCGTCTCGAGCCGAAGCCTCAGAGAAACTATTTCACCACATGCGCTTTTTCCCCACAGGTACACGTTGCTCACCTTTGAGAAGCCCCCAATTTCAACTTGGTTAGGTGTGCCATGATAGAAAACAACAGAACCCTTTTGTGGCCTTCAGTGTCATAACCCTTGGCCTATGGCTAACCTGCTGAGCTGCTATTGGCTGATCGGAAAACCAAACAGCCAACCAGGCCACAAATATTGATATCACTGTGCAAGGACTGCCCTGTCCTAGAAATACTTCTGCCTAGAGGAGACATTTCATAAAGTGTTTTACCTAAACTTAAGAAACACAATATCTGCATCCATCTCAATTTAATGTTTGACTTAGATTTAGAAGAATTACCTGAAAGCTTAATGAGCAGCTCAGAGGCCACCTTAACGTTGATATCCTGGCTCAGCAAGCTGTTCTTTGCCATGGGGCTTCCTTCCCTCGGTTTCAGTGGCCCTGGGCGCTCTGTGGCTGCTGTAGCCCCCGCTGACCCGTCCTGGCAGAAAGTCGCAGGGAAGCTTGGCTGAACCTGGCTCTGGGACTGGGAGGATGGTCTAGGACTCAAAGCTTCCTCCGCTTTGGGCTCTTCCTTCAGGTGGAATGGAGACTTGAGTGTCTCCCTCTGGTTAGCCGCTGCAGACAGAAGGAAAAGAAATTGAAGGAATGAGAAGAAACTGAGACAGACAATTGGAGGTGAGCAGGAAAACGGAGACCAAAATACTGTTTATGACCAGACAAGTGAGGTTTGTTGAGTTATGTGAAGGTCACATGGAGACTCCATGTGTATTCTATCACAGCAGTTGAGAGTCAAATGGTATCTAAAACCTGCATGCACCCAAGGGTCACATATTGCATTCTGAATACCACAGAAGTGGGACCAAGTCATTGTTTTGCAAGTCACAAGTAAGTCTCAAGTCAAGTCCAAAGTCAAGACCAGACCTGAGTAAAATCCAAACTCAAGACTGACAAGTTGCAGGTCAAGTCCCAAGTCTTAAACTTTGAGTTTTAATTCCTAAACAAGTCATACTGTGATCTGCACGAAATGTAAAGTCATTTTAACAATATAGCCTGGATTTATCTTTCTTTATTCAACTTCAAAGCTTGAATCAAGTTGGAAGTAATTTTTGATCTGCACAGTTTTGCATACTGCAATTTGCTTTTTGCAAATGTTGAAAAAACATCTGATTTCATTTTTTTGTTTGCTTGTTTAGAATTTTAAAAATATGCCTATGCAGAGTGTTATGATTTTAGCATCTAATTATTAAAAATGCTGCAGTAAAACAACTTTAAACCTAGTTGGAGACCTGTTATACTAGAATATGGTGGAGTTTGCGAATAAAATTTGATAAGATTTCTTTTTTTTTATAGAATTTTTATGTAGAAATGAATTGAATATTGCCATGAAAGTAACGACAGATGTAGAACTATATACTTCAAGAAATGAAAGAGAATAGTATCAGAAGGTTGAAGTCCAAGTGAAGACATGAGTCATTGCCGTTAAAGACCAAGTGAAGTTACAAGTCTTTTTTGATATCGTCAAGTCATGACGAAAGCTATCAAATCTGACTGACTCAAGTCTGACTCAAGTCCAAGTCATGTGATTTGAATCCACAAATCTGCCATTCATTCTTCAGCTTGAGCACCTATCTTAAATTGTGATGGTAACTGAGAAAAATAAATAACACCTGAAGTTTGGTGTAATATGTCTCAAGGTCATTATATTAATGTTTGCTGATGTTGTTAAAAGGTTTTTCTTTGTTGTTTTGAGGGTTTACAGCACAGGGGGTGTCGCACGCTGTACAGATTGTAAAGCTCCCTCATGCAAATTGTGATTTGTGATATTTGGCTATACAAATAATATTTGATTGACTGATTGACATACATACATGAAATAATACATGAAAGTGAAAGTGAAATAAAAATTGAACAACAAAGTGGCCCACAGTGGATTTTCACAGTCCTGTCACTGCAACAGACACCACAGTTGGCGTGCTGTGGACCGACACAAGGGTGCAACCTCATGACTGTCCCTCTCTCTCGGTCTTTAGGGCATCCATAACAAATTCTCAGTTCATTTCCCTCCTCTTTTCTCCTTCACACTGCCCCCTCCCCACCACATTAATTTCTCTACACTTTATTCTACTTTAAGTCTGGTTTCTTCATCTCATCTCGGTCCGGATGTCGTCCGAATCCTCTTCAGGTGTTAAGACATGAAATTATTCTTGTACTTCTGTGGAGCGTGATAGCAATCTGCTGAGGCTTTATCTGCCATCTCTGCAGCGATGGCAGCCCAGGTTGGGGAGTGAACTGTCACATGGATCCCTCTGCTCTAAAGTCATCTTCAAGAGAAACTGGGCCACATCTAATCCGCCTAAGATGAATAATTAATAATTAGACATGGAGCAACTTCCGATAGCCGCCAAGAAAAGAACAGCGGGGCAAGCGCCTCTCTTTGTGTCTCTCAGCACGTTCCACTACACTCTGAATTAAAATCAAGGTTTACACAGGCTATAGCTTATAACATTGTTGAAATTTAAAATGGCTATAAAACACAGAGAGAAACTGTGGAAATGTGTTATAAAATACATTCTGTTTGTCTGTTCAAAGTTACTTGATATCTTTGTGTCATTCAGTATGGGAACCGTAGGGAAGGTTAAAGGATACTATTGTCCACTACTGTAACCTGATTTACTACGGGTGCACCATGCCATTTTTCTGAAGCAATTACGGCAGCTAAGTATTTAATTAAGGGGACTGGCAGTTGGCAGTACATATCTGAATACGTGAAACTTGAAACTGTTACATGAATGAGTGTGTAAGTCATGCTGTTAGAGCCATTTGTTGTGTTTATTACAAAATATATAGTTTTACAATTTGCCATATTATTGAAATTTCTTTTTTCTTTAATGAGTCAATAATAATTTCATAAAGTTTGACTTTTATGGTTAATTCACACACATCAAGGATTGAGTCACACACGCATATGCACACACACCTCACCCTCAGACTGCAACCAGGCACAATTTGTAAATACAAGAGCTGAGCATCTATTGATTCATATTTTTTTTTACCAGTCACTTCTCTGCAAATTTGTAAATCTGTAAATATGCAAATCTATAATCTATTTTACATACTCCTGCTATTACTGTTGTTTTTTCTGATACTACTTTTATTTGTTTTACATTTGTATATTTTTTGACTGCACAGAGAGAAGCCATGTGTAATTTCATTGTACCCAAGTATGACAGTAAACATCCTGCAACCTACTGTAGAACAAAGTGTGTAGTGGTGTTGAGTTTATTCAAGCAAGAAAGTTGAAGGAAGTGTGTGTAGGACCTCATGTTCCCTGCAATGTTGCTGTGTTTTTGTTGGCAAACAGTAAAAATAATCTGGATACAACATTATCTGCAACTGTGTTGCTGTGATTTACACATGGGTTATGAAGCAGAGCCTCCCTGCAAAAGTTTAAAAGGCAGGCCATCACATATGCTAATGATAACCAAATGTGGCAGAGGTTGCTGTCTCTAGGCTTATAATTGTCTTTGTTAATTTTAAAAAATATCTGCACCTCAAGCGTTATTTTTCTTCGCAGCAGAATACATTTGTAATGTGGTGTTGGTGGGAAAGTAACAGTCATGCATTTTGAAATAAGCAAATTCATTTGCTGATGCTCCAACGGCAGGGTTTCTACACCTTTTCAAAAGTCAAATTCAAGCACTTTTCAAGAATTTTCAAGGTTGGCTGGGTCCAGACCTTCAAATCCGCCCACTCCAGTGAGTAGACTGACTCTCCGAATATGGAAATTAATTGTAACGGGTTGACAATTCAGCCTGATATTAGGTTATTTTCAAGGTGCACTGCAGCTTTTCCAGCACTTTACCACTGTATATTTATATACATACACTCAAAATGAGTACATCACATTAACATCACGTTTCATGACAGCATTCTACTGAGGGTGGCAAATGAAAAGAAAACACAAAATCATCTTCATGTTTCAAAATATGTCACCCTGCTACTAGTGTCAAAAATATTGATTTAGCAATACATATCATTTACAAATATTTTAAATCAACTTGATACTAATTTTCAGCAGTATTTGTAAATCAATACTCAATTTCTAAGATTAGTTAATTAGATGATTTAGTTTAATTTTTAAAGGGCCTGACCTTTAAAGGGCCTGAGAAAAAAGTTTGCAAAAGGATTAGGATTCTCATTTTAGGTTGTTCCTATGGTATTGAAAATCAATATTTTTCAAGGTATTGTATCAAAGTTAGAATTTTCAGTATCATTTAAACACTACACCTATCTGTACGTAGACTTTGAATCCTATAACAACCTGGTTGACTTATTTTATTCAGAGATAGAGAGCAATTTATTATGAAATAAACGCAATTACAATCTCAGACTGGTTCAAGCACTTAATCCAAAATCCAAGCACTTTTCAAGCCTTGAAAACAATACATTTCCAGCACCTGTGAACCCTACAACAAACACAGGCTTAGCTTAACATTGACAGACAACTGACAGTCAGAAACAGCTGGTCAACTTACAGTGTAGGACCCTTCCTCACTTGTCATTATAAAATCATAATGTTGCCCTTGTCTTGCACTGCTGCAGTGTTCCTGCAGCCTGCCTGAGCTTCAAGTCTGGGGAGGATGGGGCAGGGGGAAATTTCTGGATGCACAATTGTTACATATTGCTCCTTTATTTTAGAATTTAAAGCTTCAAAATTTTTTCCAATGTTTTATTCTGGCTGAGTAGAGTCCCAACAAACACATCTAAACATCTTATCAACAGCCTTCCTGACCCTTGACACATCAACAGTTTTCAAACAATTTGTACACTACTACAACTACAGTATCTGTCACACACACACACACACACACACATACACACACATACACACACATACACACACACATACATACATACACACACACACACACACAGGGCATGGATATAAGAGAGGCCATCACTCTTGGTCCAGACTGCTGTCCAGTCTCCTCTGGCCCCAGCAGAGATCTGCTCCTCTTCTCACCCTACCATCTCACCTAACATCTCTAACCGCCACAGGCCCGCCGCCCCGTGCCCGCATCATCAATCTGTGCCGGCTCCGGCCCCTCTGATTAATGATGATCTATGCCGGAGGGATAGAGGGCTCAGGGACAGGGGACACGGGGCAGGAAAAGGGGACAGGTGCTGGTGTTTTGACCACCCGTGTGGTGCCACGATGCCACAGTGCCACACTATGGCGGGCCGGGGCTGCAGTTTAAGAGGGGGGAGAAGGAAGAGGTTGAGCGGTGGGGGAGGAGGGGAG
>JAJHUR010086273.1:0-25710 GCA_027495735.1 Lutjanus campechanus | reverse complement strand
GTTTCATGGGAGTAAAGAATGATTAGATTGCATGTATATTTTTATAACATAATTCCACTCTCAGAATTAATTATGATAATTACGAATTTTTTGTTAAAAACAGTAATTAATAGAGTCATCCTGTGTTACAGACATGCTGTTGGTGACCACCAACCCCTACGACTACCACTTCTGCTCTCAGGGTGAGACCACTGTGCCGGGTATCAGTGACGGAGAGGAGCTGAAGCTCACTGATGTAAGAAACACACTCCTCACCACAAAACACACACACACTGCCCTCTGATGAAGTATTAACTATAACCTCTGCATGTGTATGTGCAGCACGCCATGGACACGCTGGGCTTCACTCCAGAGGAGAAATACGGCTGCTATAAGATTGTTGGAGCCATCATGCACTTTGGTAACATGAAGTTCAAGAAGAAGCAGAGAGAGGAGCAGGCCGAGGCCGACGGCACAGAGAGTAAGAGTTTACTCACTTCATGATCTGCTGCTCAAATTTAAAAACTCAACAGACACAATAACTGTTTGGTGTCAACATAAAGCTTCTTAGCAAGGCAGGGTAACTTTAGATAGCACACTTCAAACCACTGAGATACATAAAGATGGACAACATGACAGCTCTCCAAAAATGAGACTGAAGATCTGGACGGCCCCCTGGTGGCTGGCTGGCATTAGAATGACATTCAAAAACAATAAAAACACAGAATAAAAATCAGTTAAGATAGAATGAATTACATTTTAATAAAATGATTTTTTTTTTAAAGGAAAGAAAGAAAATACAGATAGAATAAACCAGAAATGCAGTTAGAGCACCATATTGTGTAAATTTAGAATTTAGAAATTCATTTTGGTCTGCAAACAGAAATAAGAACGTCTTCTATAAATCTACAAATTCATGTACATGTACACACAAATGCATAGCCTGTTACAGAATGCAGTTAAAAACATAACAATAAAGTCATCTAACATAACTTAACAAATTATAATGTGGTTCAAGTCAACAAGCTGTACGTTCTGTATTATCAAACCCTTTCAATAAACATCTAGTCATCCATTATTGTTTATTAATGGCAGGTGAGATGAGATAAGATAAAAACTTGTATTAATCCCCAGGGGGAAATTCAGGTGTCATAGCAGCAACAGAAATGAGAATGAAACAGGTAGGGAACAATTAAAGAGTAGAAGTACAAGAATAACACAATAAAATAGAATAATAGTAATAACTGTATGTGTTGTGTGTGTTGAGGTGTGGATAAGGCTGCGTATCTGATGGGCATCAGCTCTGCCGACCTGCTGAAAGGCCTCCTGAACCCCCGCGTTAAAGTCGGAAATGAGTTCATCGTTAAGGGACAGACTGTAGAACAGGTAACCAATCAGTCAATCAATCAATCAATCATGGCCTAATGTATCTCTTGTGTCTGCACTACAAATGTATATTTGCTGTTGATGAACCTGACTGGTCCTCTAATGTGTGTGTGCGTGTGTAGGTGAACTATGCGGTGGCAGCCCTGGCCAAAGCCACCTATGACCGCATGTTTAAGTGGCTGGTGAGTCGTATCAACTCGTCCTTATACACCGCTCTGCCTCGCCAGTACTTCATCGGAGTCCTCGACATCGCCGGCTTTGAGATCTTTGAGGTAAAGAGGAGAGAATGACAAAGACATCGACTCAAGATCCAAAAGTTTCCACTCTTTACAGACTCTACTGTCAGCTCGAAACTCTAAACTCAGCTGAGGACGCTGGACTTTCTTGTTAACTAACAAGATACAACATGCAAGTCCAACAGAATTATTGACAAGTGGATGTCTTTCACTTTGGATGGAGGTTAGGAGTCTTTGTGCTAAGCTACTAGTCATGACCCATCTACTCTGACTGATAGGCTCATAGCCCACTGGTTACCAGTATGTACTGGTTTGGGCAGGCCATACCTTCACCATCCTGGGAACAAAAAATACTGTGTCCTGGTCCCGTCTCTGTGTTAGATCCAGCGACAATCCCAAGAATCAATGTTAAGTCTTCGCTAGCACTTTGTTTTTGTGACCAGCCCAAGAATTAATGTTAGCTTTGGTTAGCAGTTAGCTCTTTTGACTTGGTTAGCTATGTTTCTTTTTTCTATACTTTACAGAAATCAATGTTGGCTGTGGTGAATAGAACTTCTGTTAACTTTCCAACAATTTATTTTAGCGTGGTAGTGGTTAGTTTTTGTTACCTTTATAAGGAATTAATGTTAGCCTTGGTTCGCAGTTCATTTTTGTGACAATCCCAGGAATTAACATTAGCTCGGATTGATCTCCAGAAAAACTGATTCATTGTTGTTTATATCACATTAACTGAATTCTTTTAGGGGGTGGCAGAAATGATCTGTGGCGGAGGTGGATGTAGTTTGGACGTTATTCCATTATTTCTCAAATCTTGGCTGTTGTCCTTCCTGCTTGTGATACACAACTATAAAAAATGTTTTTATCTCTTTATTTCTGCAGTTCAATAACTTTGAGCAGCTGTGCATCAACTTCACCAACGAGAAGCTGCAGCAGTATTTCAACCACCACATGTTCATCCTGGAGCAGGAGGAGTACAAGACTGAGGGGATCGAGTGGACCTTCATAGACTTCGGTTTGGACCTACAAGCCTGCATAGACCTCATAGAAAGGGTGTGTTTGTGTTTTTATTACTCAAAAATCTTTTACACAAAAGTGCTATTAAATGGGATGTTGGATGTTAGCGTTGTTAGATGGAAGAGGTGTGGGATAATTCAAAAGTCTGATGTCAGTGAAGGATTCTATATGGTCAAAAATATAAAGTTTTCCATGAAAGGGAAAAATAAAAATGGATGTATTTTGGATTTTCAGCCCATGGGTATTCTGTCCATCATGGAGGAGGAATGTATGTTCCCCAAGGCCACGGACCACAGCTTTAAAACCAAACTCTACGACAACCATCTGGGGAAGTCGCCTAATTTCCAGCGACCGCGGCTGGACAAGAAGCGCAAATATGAGACGCACTTTGAGGTGGTTCACTACGCTGGAGTGGTGGGTATCAGCTCGTACTTTTCCTTTACTGTTATGGTTGCTATTGGTATCCAGTTCTGTCTGAAATAAATAAGGAAATGAAGTATATCTCACCATTTTTGCTGCCTGATCCATCACAGCTGACATATTTCTGTAACACAGTTGTCCGACCAGTAGTTTCTGATTGTGGCCGTTATGGAAATATAACAACATGGAATTATTGGCTTTTATAGCAAATCTCTGCTTTCTCCTGTTAGTTGTTTTCATACAAACTGCTCCCGGTACTGAAGCGGAAAACTAATTTCTGGCATTTTGGTTTGCATTTCCACCACATCTGCAGGACTGTGGAGATTCTGTCTGCAAAAAATAATTTGTTTGACATCCAGTATTTTAACATGATAAAAGACAAACACAGAGTTGGACTGCTCTTTGTAATTTACTGCTGCATCGAATGTTGTGAGGAGCAGAGTCATCCAAAGGAGAAAAACAGGACTGATAATGCCAGAGCGCCTCCAGAGTAGTGTTTTATGCTTATTTATTTCTGCTTGAGTACTCTAAGAGCAGAGGCCTTTTGCATTAAAGCACTACATTAGTAAAGACCCCCAACAATTGGCCGTCCTGAGAAATAAAAACAAGGGCAAGATTATGTAAGTTTCTCTGAGACATTAGTCCTTTGATGCTTGGTTTATTTTCAAGGCCAAAAATGTGACTGTTACCTGCAACAAAAGGTTGTCATATTCAAGTGCTACAAAGCATCTGTTACTTGATCTAAATAAGCTGTAAATGTGTATTTACTGCTGTAACAGATAAAGAAATTGGGCAAAACAATTGTAAACTATATTATCAATGTGGCTGCTGAAGAACAGATGCTCCATTTCTGAAACACTGATGATACGCAGAGCCTTGACATAAATAAATATGGGTAAAATACAGACTAAACCCATGTAAATGTATTGCATTTGTGGTTCTAGCATTAGGGATTCAAGGTGAGCACTGGCTTTTAATTGTTCTGCTTTAGAAACAACCTAATATTTCTGCTTTATCTTGTGTAAATAGTTGAAACTTTGTTCTTTGTTCTATAAATATTTGTGTTTATTGGTATGTTATCCATAATTTTAGCTAGTGGGAGCAAGTAGATCCTTAAAAGAAGTGGGCCGAGAATAGAGCCTTGAGGAACTCCTGATCAATACAACGTAGACTACTCAATTCATCAGATAGTGTTGGGTAGTAGGATTCAAATAGAAGACTCACACTTTTCTCTGTGTAGAGTCAAATCCGCCAAAGGTTGATGTCCCACTGGAGAATGAGCGTAAAAAAATAAAATCATAATCACAGTTGTTCTCACTGTAGGTGCCGTACAATATCACCGGCTGGCTGGACAAGAACAGAGATCCTCTGAATGAGACGGTGGTGACTCTGTTCCAGAAATCCTCCAACAAACTCATGGCAGGACTGTTTGAGAACTACATCAGCTCTGAGATGGGTAACTAGACAAACAACTGCTGTTTCAAAGTCTGGAAAATTTTAAGTGTGACGAACAAACAGACACGAAAGACCCCAAACTGGAGCAGTGTGGTGACACTGTGTGAGTAGTGTTGTTTGTGCTGTTGTTTCAGCCGGTGATCCAAAGACTGACACCAAACACAGGAAGAGGAAAGCAGCTTCCTTCCAGACAGTTTCACAGTTACACAAGGTGAGTTGGACTGCTGTTCATACATGCTGTGATTCTGACAGATGCTGCAGAACCATTTGGACGAATAAAGTGATTGAAAGGGGGCGGAAACACAGCATGAAACAAAATACATTTACAACTGAATACAACAACCATGAATTACAACTATGAATCAAGGGGTGGGGCTTTGGAGCACTTATGAAAGCATCAGGTGTCTCACCTCTGTTTTCCTGTGTTAATGCAGGAGAACCTGAACAAGCTGATGGCTAACCTCCGCAGCACTCAGCCTCACTTTGTCCGCTGCATCATCCCCAACGAGTCCAAGAATCCAGGTACCCAAACAACAACAGCAGCAAGACTGTTGTTGCTGCGGTCTTGACAATAGCAACGATAACACACATTAGGGGCTACAGCCAACAAAATGCAAAGTAAAACTAATTTAACATCAGTGTGACTGCAGATTGAATCTAAAATATTCTTGAAGCTGTCGTTGAAGATGTCTCATGTGTTCCCATGTGTTTCCCAGGTGTGATGGATCCCTTCCTGGTCCTGCATCAGCTGAGGTGTAACGGGGTCCTTGAGGGGATCAGGATTTGCAGGAAGGGCTTTCCAAACCGAATCCTCTACGCTGAGTTTAAACAACGGTCAGTCCCAAACTGAACCACACACAGAAACACAAGCTTATGTCTGAGCTGTTTTACTGATCCAGTGTGGGGTTTTACTCTTCAATAATACGTACATGTGTACTTTTCTCTCTCAGTTATCGCATCTTGAATCCAAATGCAATTCCAGAGGACTCGTTTGTGGACAGCAGGAAGGCTGTCGAGAAACTGCTGGGCTCTCTGGACATAGACAACTCCCAGTACAAGTTCGGACACACTAAGGTACAACGCAAATACTGACTAATACACCAGGGAATAAAGATAGAGGGTGTTGAATGTTGTTCAGATTGTGAAGCCCTTTGAGGCAAACGCAAGACTTGCTCAGACCAACTACCATTAATACCACCAACTTCTGTTTAGAAGAATAAGATGAAGACGTGTGGACTCGAGTCACAAATTTGATGGTTGAAGACTCAACAAAATGAAAAAACACTTGAGACTCAACCTTGACTTGGACACCAACAACTCGACATATTTAAAAAGTCTACACATTAATTAATTTTAATTTAATTCATCAACATTTGCAGGTCAAATATTACGGACATCCAGCTAGGGCTGTGATGGTGTGGATTTTTTCTTTACACTGTGAAGGACTTTCCACTCTACATTTAGCCCCAGGTTAAGAAAGCAATTAGCCCCAGGCTAAAGGAGCTCTTTGCCTGGTTTAAAAGCTGGCGCACAGCTGTGGGACTGCAGTAATCTGTTGTTAAAATGGCTGCACATTTTGTGAGCAGATTATAACTTGTTTAGGAGTTGACACTCAATGAGTAGGACTTGGCACTTGACTTGGGATTTGAATGTGCTTGGACTACGGATGGAAATTAGCATTTTTGCTACAATTCGGCATGTTTACATACTTGTATGTTCATTAATGTGCACTGTCCCATCCAAATAAACAAATAAATACAAATACTTACTTCTGAGTTGTAAAACCTCCAGTAAATAGCACAGTTCTATGCTCCTCTCTGTCTTCTCCTCTCAGGTGTTTTTTAAGGCGGGTCTGTTGGGTCAGCTGGAGGACATGAGGGACGCCCGTCTGTCTCAGATCCTCACCATCGTTCAGGCCATGGCCAGAGGGAAGCTGATGAGGATGGAACGACAAAAGATGATGCTGCGAAAGTCAGTATGACAAACAAAATAAAAAGGTGTAGAGTGCAGGTGATCAATGGTTCGTTGATGTGCGGGCGGACATGTTGTGTTGAATGGCTGTTTACACACCGTTATCTTTAATTCTTCCTCTCAGGGAAGCTGTAACAGTGATCCAGTTCAACCTCAGAGCGTTCTTCTCTGTGAGGACTTGGCCGTGGATGATGCTATTCTATAAGCTCCGCCCCCTCCTCAGGAGCGCCCAGGTGGAGAAAGAGCTGGCAGCTGTCAAAGAAGATTTCAGCAAATTAAAAGAGGCGTATGACAGGTCTGCTCACCTGTCTGTCGCTGCATGTTTGACTGTTTAAATTCTGTTTGTGTTTTCTATCTGTCACCTTGATTTGTTGTATGTTCTCCATCAGGTCAGAGGTGAAACGCAAGGAGGCAGAGGAGCGGCAGGTGGTTTTGGTTCAGGAGAAAAATGACCTGGCTCTGCAGCTCCAAGCTGTAAGTCCTAATATACTTAATATTCTTATTTTTATTTATTTTGATCAGGGAAGCCTTATTGTGAAGATCATTTTGAACTTCTTTGATCATCTCTTGGGAACTTATTCTTTTCTTTTTTTCCCCCTTTCGATCCTTCAGGAGCAGGACAACCTGACGGACGCAGAGGACCGCTGCAACCAGCTGATTCAGTCCAAAATCTCTCAGGAGTCGAAGCTGAAGGAGATGCAGGAGCGTCTGGAGGATGAGGAGGAGGTGAACGCCACGCTGACGTCCAAGAAACGTCAGCTGGAGGACGAGGTGACGTCACTGAAGAAAGACATGGATGACCTGGAGATGACCCTGGCTAAAGTGGAGAAGGAGAGACATGGAGTGGAGAACAAGGTGTGTTAACAATCATCTATGTATCTCTGCAGGGTTCCTTCACCTTAGAATCACAGTTACATCACTGGTGATGTTTTTCTCTGTCCAGGTGAAGAACTTGTCTCAGGAGATGTGTGTTCTGGATGAATCCATCGCGTCTCTGACCAGAGAGAAAGCCGCCCTGCAGGAAGCTCATCAGCAGGTTCTCAGTGACCTTCGGGCTCAGGAGGACAAAGTCAACATGCTGGCCAAGGCGAAGGCTCGACTGGAGCAGCAAGTGGACAATGTAAGAAAACTGTCAAAATGTGTATGTTAATCAAACTGTTTGTCATTATAGTCTTTACAGTCTGCCAACATGTCTTTTTCCTAATTAGCTTTACCTTCTGGATGAATGAAAGGAAAAATAAGCACTTTAGTGTTTGTATATATAGATTCTCCGTGTGTGGGGCACCACTGTAGGGACTCCACAGTTTCCCATATGTCTTCAGTTGCATATGGGACCCTAAAATATTCTTATGGCCAACAAGAAACTCCTACAGGACGTTTAGAACCACCTTAAGGGACTGTACTGTAGAACTTCCTCATATGGACCACCTAACGAACCTCTAGAGCATATTTAGTAGCACAAGAACCACCTAAATGAACCGGACCTTTACAGTTTCTTTTACATATCATTAGAACCACCTAAAAGACCCCTAGAATTTTCTTAATGGTCCATGCACAAGGCCCACAGAGCATGCCAGCTGACCACAAGAACCACATTAAAAAAATCTCTAGAACCTATAATTGCTTAAGTACTATCAGGATCACATAAAGAACCCCCACTATAACCACCTGAATGACTTAAACACCACTAAGGGCCCCTACAACTTTTCAGTGACTGAATCTCCTACTGGGCCCCTCAAAAGTCCTAAAATACCACTAGAACCACCTGAAGGACCACAAGGACAACACATAAAGGATATCTGCAGTGGTCTCTTATGACCACAAGAACCTCATAAAGTCCACTACAACCATCTAAAAGAGCCCTAGAACCTCCTAATGGATCACAAAGACAATGTAAAAACCATAGAGCCTCCTCAGTGACCATAATGACCACATAAAGGACTTTTGCAATCTCTTTATGACCACTAGAAGTTCCCACAAGACCACAAGGACAACCTAAAAACCCATAGAACCACCTCAGTGGAACTTCTTGAATTACCACTATAACCTCCTAAAGGATCTCTACAACCACCAAAAAGACCCCTAGAACCTCCTAAAGGACAACAAGAACAAGAACTCATAGAACCTCCTCAGTGACCATAAAGACAAACTAAATAACCTTTGTTGTCTCTTATGTTTGGTAGAACTTTCTAAAAAAACTTTCTAATTTACAGATGGGTGGCAGATTAAAATAAAACGTAACATAAAGTGTCTTCTCAGGTTTTGGTCCACTACAGTATTGAGGCTCTATGAGTTTGTCTCTGGTTTCTGACAGCCTCCCCCTTCTCCTCCCTGCAGGTAGAAGGTTCCTTGGAGCAGGAGAAGAAGGTGCGGGTGGAACTGGAACGCACCAAACGGAAGCTGGAGGGGGATCTGAAGCTGTCCATGGACTCAGTGAGGGAGCTGGAGAACCAGAAGGAAGAGCTGGAGGAGAGACTGAAAAAGTAAGGAAACAAATCTGGAGCTTAACCGTGGTTACATTTGTGCCGGACAAGACAATTTCTCCAGAAGAACTAACTTTCTGTCTTTCTCTGTATCTCCCTAAAGAAAAGACTTTGAGTTGAGTCAGCTTCAGTCTAAAATGGAGGATGAGCAGAGTTTGGTTGCTCAGCTTCAGAAGAAGTTGAAAGAGCTTCAGGTTGGTCACACTGATCCATAATAGAATTTGTTTATCCTCCTCCTCTTCCTCTTCATCACTGCTGCTGATAGAGGTGTGTCTTTCCTTCCCTCAGACTCGTATCGAGGAGCTGGAGGAGGCGCTGGAGGCGGAGCGGGCGTGGCGCTCCAAAGCTGAACGTCAGAGGAACGACATTGCCAGAGAGCTGGAGGAGCTCGGAGAGAAACTGGAGGAGGCAGGAGGAGCCTCCGCTGCTCAGATCGCTCTCAACAGGTCATCATCTGCATCATCTCCACTAACTAACACCTGTCCTCTAGCGCCACCAGCAGGTCGACTCTTCTCTCTGCTTTCCTGTTTCCTGTACTACATGCTCAGCTTGTCCATGTTGAAAAGAAAAACAAATTTTGAAGATGGTTAAAAGACACTGCTGTAAGAGTTACAGTCACAGTCAAGTTAGCTCATGTTAGCTAACTAGCTAGCTAAAAAAGGATTTATCAAGCCAGTTGCCTAACGTTTAATCTTAATCCATCTACACTTCTTGTAAAGAACATGTAGCTGACTGTCTAACATTATGTCAAACAGGAAGAGGGAGGCAGACTTCATGAAGATGCGGCGGGAGCTGGAGGAGGCGGGGCTTCACCACGAAGCGACGGCCGCCACTCTGAGGAAGAAGCACTCGGACACGGTGGCAGAGCTCGGCGAGCAGATCGACGCTCTGCAGAGAGCCAAACAGAAACTGGAGAAGGAGAAGGCCGAGTTCAGGCTGGAGGCCGACGACCTGGCTGCTAACGTGGAGCAGCTGTCCAGGGCCAAGGTATAAAAAAACAAGTCCACCTTAAAAAGACAGTTTAAAGGAGCACTGCAACAATTTTTTATAACATATCACGCTACTCGTCAGTAGGGATGGAAGAATTTCAGTGTTAGAGCGAACATAAATACTGATCGCAGCAGCGTTTGTCCAGGAGCTTTTCAATATTTTGGAACTGATCAGTCCCCGTTGCCCATCCCTCTGCATCATGTTGAGTAATACATAAAAAAATGTATGTTTAACAGGCAGGGACAGGCCTAATGAGAGATACTGACTTGCATGATGGGAAATGTAGGATCCAGTGTTTCTAGCATTTAATCCTTGTTAGAAACAAAGACGAGCTGTTTCTTCTGGACAGGCTGAGGTTTTGAGAACAATCTGTGATACAAAGAGATAAAACTGTGATAAGGAGTCATTACAGCCCCACAATATTAAAATTTCATATTTCTACTGTATGATATACTGACTCTGTAGTATACATCAAGCCCCACAGACCCTGGATATTACTTTTTATTATAGCTTCCCTGCACGAAAAACACCTTCATCTTTCAAACTCTGCTACTCCAGGGTATCCACAGCTTTCTGTTACAAATCTCCAAGCGGAGACAACCCTGATGACACCACTGTGACACTGGACCAGATTCAATATATATGGTGATATGGTTTCTTGTGTGTATGTGTGTGTGTGTGTGTGTGTAGGGAGCTGTGGAGAAGATGTGCAGGGTTTTTGAGGACCAGCTGAATGAAAGCAGGAGCCGAGCTGAGGAGCTGCAGAGACAACTGACCGAAGTTTCTGCTCAGAAAGCACGAGCGGTCGCAGAGACTGGTACGACACACACATGCACACACACTTACAATAAAATAATACTTTTTTAATTAAGCACCTATCCCACTGAGGTTTTGTGGATGTGTGTATGTATGTATCAGAAAGTGTGTAAATAAGAGCATGAGGGTAAAATATGTATCTGAAATGGCACCAGAACTACGAGTCGGTTGTTCTATTAATATACAATGCTGGTCAGCTTTTGCCTCTAAGATGTTATGGAGCTGGGTGTATGTAGACTGTTTTATATTAATGTGTTGTTTAAGCACTCAACCTGATCAACGTGTAACCACATTCAGCACAGACATGTATGTTAACTTGCAAGTAGAGCAGGCTGCTAATCCTGGCACTGCTAACATTAGCCACACTGTGTGTCAGGGTTACACACTGTGATGAAAACAAAACAAAACAAAACATATTTCTAAAGTTGTTGCCATTTTTTTAGGATAATGTGCAAAGTTCATAATGCACTGGGCAATGTGCCACACGTTTTATCAGCATTTAAATACAACTTGGTACAAATGGCTCTAAAACACAATATTTGTTGTCAGGAATATCCTTATCTTAAATATGATTCTCCTTTTATAAACATAAGATTGAATCTTCTAAAGTTAAATCAGTTTTAAGACCTAATAAATGAGGCTCAACTTACCCACTTTTGACTTCTTCTTCATGCCGTTCTTCTAGCTGAGTACAGCCGTCGTCTGGAGGAGCGGGATTCTATGATTGGTCAGCTACAACGCTCCAAGGCAGGACTTTGCCAAAACTCTGACGGTCTGAAGAGGCAGCTGGAGGAGGAGAGCAAAGTAACACTGAGCCCTTAAAACTCTGATCCATCAGTCCAAAACTGAGCCTGCTGTTTGTCTTGACTAACAACTTGTATCTCTTGCTGTTGAAGTTATGTTAACTGGAATATGTTGGACTACTTTTGATCAAAGCGTCAGAAATTGTGGTTAAAAGTAAATATGTGTGTGTTTCAGGCTCGTGTGGCGCTGGCTCACGCGGTGCAGGCGTCCCGTCATGACTGCAGTCTGCTCAAAGAGCAGCTGGAGGAGGAGCAGGAGGCGAAGGCGGAGCTGCAGAGGGCGCTGTCTAAAGCCAACAGCCAGGTGGTTCAGTGGAGAGCCAAGTACGAAACTGACGCTGTGCTGAGGATAGAAGAGCTGGAAGATGCAAAGTAAGATACTCAGACACTAATTCTGAGTTTTTACCTTTGTTATGGTTTTGGTCTGTCGGACAAACTCTTTGATTCTCGTTGCTGACAGTTCACAGTGCACTAAAGCCCTCCACTAAGCATCAATTCTACAAAGGACAGGCAAGGAACAAAATTATGGTATCCGAAGTGTTTGGTTGCATGCATGTAAACAGTCCCTGTCAAGAGCAAAAGAGGCAGAATGTGTTGACCGTAATGCAATCTCGGAACCCAATGGCTATTGTCTGATGATTATTTAGCCTTTTATTCTCTTTTTTTTATTTTGCCAGCATTTATATGCATATATTTGTTTATGATCATTAGCCAAAATGATCTAAAACACATAAAAAAGGATCAATGTTTTTTTGTCTCAAGTTGCTAATCAGACTGTAAACAGTGACAGGTACACAGAAGAAGAAATCTAGGCCTGGATATCTCAGGATATCTGATGGTGACATTGGTTGTTGTCCACTACAGGAGATAAAACAATCAATTGTTGCACCCGACACTCTACGTCTGCCTGATCAGGTTATAGTCAGGTTGATATTGTGCAGTAATCCAGCATTAATGTTGTCTGTAGGAAGAAGTTAGTGGTCAAGCTGCAGACTGTTGAGGAAGCTGTGGAGGTCTCTCAGGCCAAATGTTCCTCACTGGAGAAAACTAAACAGAACCTGCAGACAGAGATTGAAGACCTGGTGGTTGAACTGGAGCGATCCAACGCTGCCGCTCTGGCTCTGGACAAGAGGCAACGCAACTTCGACAAGGTCAGTCAGCAACACCAGTGACAACCCTCAGCATAGTGATGGACAGTGTAGAAGGTGGCAGTGAGATGAGCTCAGAGACATGTTTGTGTGTTGGTTTGTTTTTGTATGATGCAGTTGTTGAGCGACTGGAAGCTGAAGTTTGAGGAGAGTCACACGGAGCTGGAGGCGTCGCAGAAAGAGTCCCGCAGTCTGAGCACAGAGCTCTTCAAACTGAAGAACTGCTATGAGGAAGCTCTGGACCATCTGGAGACAGTTAAACGAGAAAACAAGAACCTGCAAGGTACTGTCTCCTTCACTCTGCCGCTGTCTTTATGCTATGTCGGCCAAGACAGTGAAAAAAGCTCAGTTATCTACACCAACAACTTATCCAATGAGTTTATTAATCACCTAAAGATGTCAGTTGCATCACAACAGACCAAAGCAACAGTCAGAATCGTTTGAATGTTAAGGACCTAAATGAATATAATGAACACTTGACTGACAAATTGATCAACTGTGTTTGATTGTAGAGGAGATTCTGGACCTGACAGATCAGATCAGTCAGGGAGGGAAGACCATCTACGAGCTGGAGAGAATGAAGAAGATCCTCGATGTGGAGAAGAGCGATATCAGAGCAGCTCTGGAGGAAGCAGAGGTAACTGATGTACCTGCTGTAGATACCTGCTGTCTCTCTACAAACTTAACTCTTCACTGTACTAACAATCTGTACCAACCAGGGGACTCTGGAGCACGAGGAGTCCAAGATCCTGAGATATCAGATGGAGCTGCAGCAGTTAAGGACCGAGATCGAGCGCAAGATTGCAGAGAAAGATGAGGAGATCGACAACCTCAGGTACTAAATATCTGAAATAACAGACTGACTTAATGTGATATAATATGAAAAATAATGGATAGATGTAGCTGAAGAACAGCAGCCAGTCAAAAAGCTACTAATAATACCAGAATACAAAACTTTAAACCTACCAGGTAAAACTGTAAATATCAAATTTAAAACCTGCAGTACAGAAAAATGGTGCATGCATTCAAGGTGTAATACCAGTTCTGTCCACCAGGCGGAACCACCAGCGCTCCCTGGAGACCATGCAGGCCAGTTTGGAGGCGGAGGTTCGTAGTCGCAGTGAAGCAGTTCGTCTGAGGAAGAAGATGGAGTCGGACATGAACGAGATGGAGATTCAGCTGGGACACGCTAACAGACAGGCAGCCGAGAGCCAGAGGATCATCAGACACCTGCAGACGCAGGTCGGCTCATGGGTGGAAAATACTGAAAGTTCACAATATTCTGAGAGCTCAGCTATTTGGACTCTGACAAGGATGTTCTTTACCATCTCTCTTGTTTGTGTTATTTATGGAGAACAGAATGGAATTTCTACTGTTTGCAGACGATGCACAATTTTATAAGTCAAAAACTGCGTCATCAACAACTCGCACTCAGGCATTATAAAAAGCAGTGATGTAGGTTATAGCACTGATGCCGTCCTTCCTCTCCACTCCGTCCAATCCTCTCGTCGTCTCAGCTGTCATACAAGCGGTGACATTGCAACTTTCATAAGCGCTTTGTTTTTATAGTCTAAAAAACAACATAAACTCACAAAAATGTCAAGTAAGGGAATTCTCTTACACTGGTTGTCCGTAATAAACCGTACACCTTCTGAATTCAAGTTTCTCTCTTTCACCAAGATAAGATGATCTTGTCCGTAAAACGCTCTCTCTCCATTGTTCAACCATCAGCAGCTCTTGTTTGGGTGAAAATAAACCTGAATCCACCACAGTGTCAGAACTTAACCAGGAACACAAGAAAAGACCCAACTGTGCAGACTACAACAGGAGTGGTTGACTTCAAAAGTTTAACAAGAAAACAAAACACAAAGAACTTACAAAGATGGCAAAGGTGAGACAAAGCAACCAAAAAATCCAACAGAAGAGACACAAAAGTCTGGGAAAGGAAATAATCCAAAAGAAATCACACAGGGAACAACAGCAAAAAAAAATCCACAAGAAAACACTAGTAGAGACAAACTGACGAGGGCAAACTAGCAACTAATGAGGTAAAGACACATCATTAAATACACCAGGGAGAAGGATAACCATCAGGAACAGGTGAAAATAATCAGTGATCAGAAAAAAAAAGGGACCCAATCTAGAAAAACAAACCGTGTGTATGCTGGTTGTCCTGTGGCTTGATTCCATCAGACTTGGACGCATCTGCCAGAGCTGATCGCTGCCGTTCTGCACAATACTTGTGATTCCACCAGCAGCGCCTCGGCATCTGACAGATGCATTTTGTCGTTTTGTGTCCTGTCACAGGTTAAAGAGCAACAGGTGGAGCTGGAAGATAAAGTCCAGTTGGCCAATCAGCTCAGAGAGCAGATCGTCCTGTTGGAGCGACGCTGTTCGTTGATCACGGCCGAGGAGGAGGAGCTGCGAGAGGTCCTCGAACAAACCGACCGCTCCCGCAAGATGGCCGAACACGAGCTGGTGGAGGTGGCGGAGAGAGTTAACCTGCTCGCTACACAGGTACTCACATAGTCATGATAGATCATCATCATCGACTGATAAATTGATTTGCTTGATCACTGGACTGATTTCCTTCTTGTGTTTCAGAACGCAGGTCTGGTGAACCACAAGAGGAAGCTGGAGGCTGATCTGTCTCTGCTGACCGGGGAGGTGGACGAGGCGGTGCAGGAGAGTCTCAGCGCTGAGGAAAAAGCCAAGAAGGCCATCACTGATGTCAGTCCTGACCCCTGACCTCTGACCTCTGACCCCTGACCCATCCAAGACTAACACTGAGGTTTTTTTAGAGCTGCACCGATTAGTCAGTCAGTTGATCAGTGGTTTCAGGACACGAAACTGGCACCTCTCCACTGTTTTTGGTCCAAGCTGGACTTGAACCAGCTGCTCTCCAGTCCCCAAGTCAAGTCTTTATGGACTGAGCTACTGTTCACAACAACATTATTATTAAGTACAATTATAAAACAACTTGAAAATGATCACAGAGGTACTTTGGGACCTGTTGCACAAGAATATGGTTGAATTTGCTGATAATAAGTTAATGATTGATTGGAGCAGCCTTATTTGATCGTTTTGTTGTATTGCATGTTTTTGGGGGACTTTACCTAAATTTGGTGTGTGTGTGTTTCTCCAGGCGGCTCTGATGGCTGAGGAGCTGAAGAAGGAGCAGGACAACAGCTGCATGTTGGAGAGAATGAAGAAGAACATGGTGTCTACAGTGAAAGGTAGAAAACACTGTGACACACATGATGATGCTTAATGACAACGTTCACCTGCAGGTTGATGTTAACGGTGTCGGGGTGTCTCTGACAGAGCTGCAGGTCAAACTGGACGAGACGGAGCAGATGGCGCTGAAGGGAGGAAAGAAACAGCTCCATAAACTGGAGACACGAGTGAGTACAGAAGGAGGAGTGACTTTATAAGACCTGAGTGAAGCTGAGTGGTGAGACAGGAGCTGTGCTGTGTGTGCAGGTGAGGGAGCTGCAGACGGAGCTGATCGTGGAGCAGAAGAAGAGCGAGGAGTACCATAAAGGAGTCCGTCGCTACGAGAGGAGGTGCAAAGAGCTGATGTACCAGGTCTGCTGCTTCTGTCCACGTCAGACAGATGTTCCGTTGGTTCTGTGTTACGTGGGTTTTCATTGTTTCTCTGTGTTCTCCTGCAGACGGAGGAGGACAGGAAGACTCTGCTGAGGATGCAGGAGCTGATCGATAAGCTTCAGACCAAAGTCAAGAGCTACAAGAGACAAGCTGAGACCGCTGTGAGTCTTTACTGATATATTATTACATTAACAGCAACACAACACAGAGTTTAAGATTTAAAGTGCTAGAATTAATATTTTTTACAATAACAAAGTGACAACGAGGTCTCTGGTCTTTCCAGACACAACTTTACAGTTCTGCTTCACTCTGATAGCATCGTTTACAGAGAAAAAGAAAATAATTTGTCTTCATTTTCCAGTTTCTGCTGCCCACAAGTGGCCAAAAAAAATCAGTTATTAGAGGTTTAAAGTTGAACCACAGCTGTTGTTCATGTGTGTGTCCACCAGGAGGAGCAGGTGAGCTGCAGCGCAGTGCGTTTCAGGAAAGTTCAACACGAGCTGGACGACGCCGAGGAGAGAGCCGACATCGCCGAGACGACCGTCAACAAGCTGCGGATTCGGACCCGCGAACAGACCAGTAAGGTTGCCATGGTGAGAAGATCTGAAACTGTTTCCTCATAATAATATCATCACTGAAATGAAATGTTTGATGTTTGTGTACGATTAGTTAAAGTTTTCTAATCTTGTGTTTGTGTGTTTCTGCAGATCGCTGAGTGAAGCTCTGCTGCCTCATCAGACTCCATCAGTGTGTTTCTGTGACGTTTCTCATGTTTGATTTGTGTGTGTGTTGCTGATGTGTAGAATCATGAATCTACGTCTGCTGTGAGAAACCATGTCAGCGTGTTTTTATATTTCCACTGTAAAGCACAAAGTGAGCTGGTTTGTACAGGAAGTGTTGAAGGCAGCGAGTATGTCTGAGAGCTGGTGTCAGCGGCAGGAGAGTCGGCTCGAGTCGAGTCCAGGGGTTTGTGGTACTGAACTCCTGAAAGCTAAACTTTGTCACACAAACTGAGTTATACATTATAACGTAATGTTTTCATTTCCATCACTGGTAGTTGGTTTAACACAGAAAAGCTGAGATCGAGGGAGAAAGTGGAGGCATTTGTTAGTGTTTCCTGGAAACATTATGGATCAGTGAACTGCACTGTTCCCACTGCAGATTCCTGCTTCTTTTATTCCTCAGTTTAAGTGAAAACCTCCCTGGTTGTTGCTGAAAATGTTGAAAAATGTGCATGTTTAATGAGCTGGAGAAGTTGAGGACAAATTAAGATACACGTTACGGGACAATAAGTAATTTAGGACTGAAGCGGTGGCTGTATTTATACGTGTTTCTCTTAAAATAAGTTTTCATGCATCAACTGTCAGGGACTGCAGATGAAAATTAGCCTCATTACTTTATATTAATCCTGCGTTAAATGATGTTTTTGATATTATCATTCATTAATGATATTGAAATGTTTCTCAGTGCAGAACACAGAAAATAGTCAATACCTCTGCAGCTCTGTTCAGTCTTTAGCTTCTTTTAGTTTTTAGTTTTCTTTAGTTTTTGGGTTTACGGCACGTTTACTGTATAGTTGAGTCCATCAGGCTCTCACCAGCCCTCCATATAAAACTGTAGGCAGCTGTTTACAAAAACAACAACAGTTCCAGTGTGATGATCATGTTGCTCTGTGTCTGCTGGATGTGGACGTCCAGACGCAGGCAGCTCTTTTCTAACATTTTAGCCACAAATTTTGAAGCCGGTAGCTGTTTCCATCTAATTGTCAATTTAGAACAAACTTTTGAAATGTCTTAAACGAAAAGAAAGGAGAAAATTTGAATTAGGAGCATTTCTATCAACGGGTTTGGATCACAAAGCGCTGTTAAATCAGAAGTTGGTGCTATGGGCCAAGAAGAAGAAGAAACAAAAACAGCCACCAAATTTTTTGCACTTTCCTGTGATGCTTCAAAAAGCACATAAAAATATGTTGATGGAAACATGGCTAATGTAGTCTGACTCAGATGCACACTGCTGGTATAAGGTCTGTCACTGGTGGCTTGTTTCAAGTAGCATCTCAGTGTTTGCATCTACATTTTCAAAGTCCCCGAAAAACAAGAAGAACGTCTGAGCTGCAACCTAGATGCTGAAAATGGCAAATTAGCACCTGGGACGCTAACGTACGAACATTAACAAGCTAACAGCTGTTAGCTTTTCTTTTGCAGTGATGCAGTCATTTTAATACCAGCGTTCACCTCCTGAAGTGCAAATGTGCCATCAAACCAAGTTCCCCTTCGACACTGATTTACAGCAGCACCGTCACTGCATCCTGGGTTTAGCTCCGCCCAACACGTTTGTGATTGGTTTAATGAAATGCAAACAAGGCAGGCCATTTTATTCCCCTATAGCAGAATGTGTGTGTGGAGCCAGAACTTTCTCCAGTACTGAACGCTGTGAAGAGACGTCTGGCTGTGCAAAACTATGGCTAATGAAACATCTGGGCTGAGTTTATTGCAGATTTTCTGCCCCCTAGTGGGCAAAAATCCTTCTGTACTGCGTGCATGGGATTATTCTCACAGCTAAAAAACCAACCGGAATTAGAAATTCATAATAAACAAAGTGCCTGTACTCATAATGTATGTCTGAATATTGATGTGTGGGTTTTACAGTAGACAATATTTTTGACTGAAAGTAAAATAAATACCTGTTAGTGTTTGACTCACAGTTTGTCTACTTCTTTAACTTTTAACTTAATATCAACACATCAGCCTGAGATAACCAATCATAATGTCACACACACACACACACACACAAAGACACACACAAAGACACACAACACAAACAATCTAAAGTCTACTGCCCCCTGGAGGCTGCAGTGCTCATTACAGCCAAAATATGAACATATTGGACAGAACAAACAACAACATCCTGTTGATTTATTTGTTTTCAGAGTCTGACCAGTTGTCAGCGGTGGAAGACGCCCTCAGATACTTTTTTACTAAAGTAAAAGCTGCAGCACCACAGTGTAGAAATACTCTGTTACAAGTAAACGTCCTGCATTTAAAGTTTGACTGATATACTTTAATTACCAACAAACTAAAGTACTCATGAAGCAAAATCAGCATTGATGCATTAATGTGTTTGTCACTTTAATGTTGCAGCTGCTGGGATATATTTAATTTATTTAATACACTGCTGAGTAGCTTGTGAATTTGCCCCTGGAGATCATTAAAGTCATATATAATGAAAATTGCTGTGGGCGATACTGTGATTTTGATAAAATTTCAATTAATTGTTCAGCCCAACTAGAGAGTAATCTCAGGGGGTGTGTCATGCAGTGAGGCGAGGCAGCGAGGATGCAGACAGACTCTCTGAGCTGAGGAAACTACACAGTTTGCATTTAAGTAAGTTTTTAAGCAAAAACGGCAAAACTTCACTGGTTTCAACATCTCAAATGTCTATTTCTGATGTTCTGAGATAGAAAATGGAAGATATTTCACATTAAAATGTTTAAAGACCAAACAATTGACTGAATAATTTTTTTAAAAAGATCAAAATGCAGAGAATCTGTAGTTCGAATTAAACACAAACACACTTTGACAAGGATAAAAAGTACATTTTGGCATTCGACACTTTATTCACAAACTAAAACCGATCACTGTTTCCACAGGTCAGTGGTGACTGTACAGGTGTGTTAGATCAGTATTAACTGGCTGCACACGGCACCTTTACATCACGTGTCGCCGCTTCCTGACAACATGAACCCTCCATTGGTCCATTCATCCCTCCGTCCTCCAATCAAAGTGCTCAGCAGTTTGTCCTTCAGTGTGTGTGTGTGCGTGTGTGTGTGTGCATGTGTGTGTGAGCGTGTGTGAGTCCATCCACTTCAGAACCAGAAAAGTCTCAGCTGGTCCAGAACGGTCCGGTTCAAGTGTGTGTCTTTAGAAAAAAAATAAAACACACCGACACATTTACAAATACATTCAAACACAACCAGGAGCTTTTTCCGAGATAGTTGTTAGACAGCAAATAGCACCGCAGAGCAAATACATGTGGGGTTAAAAAACAAAAAAAACCTCTACAGACAGCAGACTGGTTGGCTGCACTCACACAGGAAGGAAGAAATCACCCTCAAACACTTTTACACTGTTAAAACATCTGCAATGATTCACAGATTCATCGATTTGTTCCCTCCAGGAAGTTGTGATTCACACAAATTCAACCAACTCCTGTGAATTCTGCACGACTGTGCAACTTTTTCAAAACACAATCATTGTTGTTCCTCATGAATTCTACCAATCAGACGAGTCCACGGCACAAACATTACACACGTGTACGTCTCAATGAACCGACTCAGTGTTTTATTTTCTTCTTCTTTTTTTTGCATTTCTATTTTTTATTTTGTCATGAATACTGAACAAGAACATTTGTCACCGTTGTTGAGATTCACTCGACACAAACAAGGCAAATCTTTTTAATTTTTGCAAAATAATCTAAATTAGAACAGTCAGAACAGATTGTGGTTTCTTTGATTTTAATGAATTATACCAAAATAATGTGCAAACTTTCTTTTGCCATTTTCACTTCCTCCTGCAGTTTCAAAAAATGCCTAAAAAACTGCAACATGCATTGCAATTTTTTTTTGAAAAGCTGCCGTGAAATCAGGCATTTTAGGACGAAACAATCCCAAAATATATCCTGCAAAATCCTGCAGGGACTGATTAGTTACCTATTAAATTAATCGCCAATTATTTTGATTATCAATCAATCACTTTGAGTCATTTTTAAAAAAGTAACAGCATCGAAATCTCTGATTTCAGCTTCTTAAATGTGAATATTTTCTGGGTTCTTTACTCTCTGACAGTAAACTGAATATCTTTGTGTTGTGGACTTTGGGAAACACTGATGACATTATTTATCATTTTACAGACCAAACAACTAATCAATTAATCAAGAAAAAACGGACAGATTGATTGACAATAAAAATAATCATTAGCCCTAGAAGAGAAGAAAATGAAGAAAATGTATATTTACCACATGAGGGTCAAAAATAGACAAAGGTGCAGTAACTGTTACCTCGCTGGTCTTTACCAGGCGTCAGCAACCTTTACTATCAAAAGAGACATTTTCTGGCCATAAAAGAAAGAAAAAATCTGCTTAAAGCTGCAAATATTTTCCTTCTTTTCCTTGTTTTGGATTTTGCATCCATAACTTCAGGAGACTCGAGACCGGCTGCAGTTTAGAGGAAAAGGTGCTGAGCTGCAGACGTACACTGTCCGTTCAGTTGATAAAATATAAAAGCATTTTTTATTCAGTGTATCGGCTGCACATTTTTACATTTGGAGATTAAAAACAAGAAAGAAAGAAAAGTGAAGCCACAGGGAGACACGAGAGCCGCAGGTCGCTGACCGCTGGTCTGTACTCTGACCAATCAGTGCAGCTGCTTCAGGTCACATGTTGATGCTGCGTCCAACAGTGTAAAAGTATCTGAGAGGTGATTTTAACACTGACACACATCTGATGTCCACAGAAGCTGAAAACAGTCGTGCTTGGAATTATTCTGAAAATCACAAGTTAATTATTTTGTTATCTTGAGAAAAAAAGTCGTTTCTTCATATTACTTTATTATATTATAATCTAGTCTGAGTCACTGGATGTGGGAATCAGGCTTGTTTTTATGTGATGTTGTCATTTAAACCATTTTAATCAATTTTATTCTTGACATTTCATGATGTCATCTTTTTATCTTTTCCATCTTTATTTATATTGACCGGACGACATCATGTACCCTTTGTTTTATTTATTACTTCCTGTCATGTTTTTATTTCTCTGTTTGTTTGTCTTCCTGTTCTGTCTTATTTTTACGATGTTTTAGTGTCGACTTCAATTTGAGACGTTTTCAGACGTCTTGCTTCTGTTCTCTCTCTTCATCTTTGCTTTGTCTGTCAAAGCACCTTGTAAACTTTGTTCTTAAAAGGTGCAATATAAATAAAATTATTATCATTATTATTATTATTACTGGATAATTGTTTCAGGCGGCATCATGGTTTCAGCTGCCTGCGTTTCCCAGGACAACAACCACCACCTTCGAGAAAGCAACCTACACGCTGAAAATGACGTCTTGACAACTGCAGCTGAAAATGTCAGATCAAGGAGAAACATTATTGATCAGTGCATCAGATTCTATTTAAATCTCACAGGCAGAAACTGTATTTTGAGCTTCTGTTAGAGAGAACGTTCAGATCGGTCCTCCTCATTTCAGGAGAAGACTTGCCTGGTTGTGACCTCGAGGAAATAACAGTAATTTTCTTGTGATAAATCATCTCATTATCTTTTAAATGAGCTTCGTTAACTGAAGATAACGACATTAAAAAATAATTGCAAGCTCGGTCATTCTCAGCTTCTGTACACGTCTTAATATTCAAGTTTTTTTGTTTTTTTTTTAGAAAGTTCTTGCTTGTGATCAGCAAGAAAATCAAATCAGGATGAAAAAGAAGGCAGAACTCACCAGATGTCCAGATATGTGCAACTTCTCGTGTGAATCCAGTCGTGTTTTTCTACAGTTATATTTTACATTTCATAAGTTACAAGTAATTTAGAATTCTGGACATTTCTGACCAGCAGCTGGATTTTGGTCGAGGGACAAAATGGACGCCAAACAACGACTCAAAAGTAAACAACGTCAGCTGAGAGGAGGAAACAACTGAACTGAAAGGGGAAGTGAACGCATGTGCAGGAAGAAGGTGATTGGACGGTGATGTTTGTTGGTTAACACGAGTAAAAAATACAAAATGTGGTGACGCCAAACCAGACGTCCGACTGGTTCTCCAGGCTGACAGCTGCGAGTCGAAAAAAACTTCCACAAAACAGCTGCGACAAGTTCTGGGTGCAGTGACATCACCGTGTAGTCCTCTTTTTATTGGCTCACGAGACATCGAGAGGTTTCAGTTTACTCCTGAATGTTCTCGTCGTCGTTCTCCTCAGGGCCGCCGCGTTGCATCGTGGGTACTGAAGTCAGTCACCAGGTTAGTACAACTGTAGCTCTGTCGTCAGTAAAGCCGCCGGTCACCATGGTAACCGACACTCAAGTTAGTGGAAGGAATTTCTTTTTTTAAAAAAAGGAGAAGAAAAAAAAAGAAGAAATGACATCACGTTTACATCAGCGGTGATGTCACAGTGTTCGACGTTTGTCTGCGTTCGTCTCAGTCTGAGTTTAGTAACAACAACAACAGGGCGAACAGGTCCTTTAATGTCTTTACAGACGGTTAGAAAGACTAAATATGAACACATAAAACAAACATGGCCGCTGGGAGGTCACCTGACGAGGAGGAGGAGGAGGAGGAGGAAGTTTGGAGTGTTTCTTCTATAAACGCTGTTTTATCTTAGTTGAAGTTCAGTAGTCGAGAGTAACGCTGCAGCTACACTGTAAAAAATAAAACGTTGAGAAAACTTGAGATCTCAAGGCAGCAAACTGTTTTGAGCCCAACTCAAATTCTTAAACTGAAAAAGTTTTACCACTGATCTTCTGTTGAGATAATTTATTTTTCTTTTGAATTTTAGAAACTCAAAAGATTGTATTAAAAAAAAAAAAAAAGTAAATTCATTGAAGTGAAAGTAGAAGGTAAAATGTCAATATTTTCAATTAAAAGTATTTAATTTTTCAGGCATAGAAAATAAAGTAATATGAGACAACTTGTGTCCGATTCCAGTTTATCCAAAGCAGAAAAGTAAAGATTATAGATCAGCAATCATTTTTAAAGTTTATTTCATAACTTAAGAGTTTGAGTTGGGCTCAAAACTCAGAAATCTATTGCATTACGTTACCTTGAACTTTTAAGTTATCCCAACTATTTATTCATTTATTTATTTATTTTACAGTGCAGATGGTAGACAGCACATCGGATCATTTTAGTGGAGCCGGACGGTAAAATTAAGTTGTGTCAGTTGACAGTATCAGCAACAGCAGCTGTCCACAGTTAAAATATTTCTTTGATTTCACCAGACGAGCAGTATGGAGGCATTTATGTTTTTTTTACGTGTGGAGACCAACTTGTTTCAGGGAATTTCCAGAAATGAACATCTGTACCTCTGCGTCTCACTAAACTAGCAGATTTTTACACACATTTTAAGAAAATAAAACTTTAAAGAATAAAATTACCGAAAGAAATGACTTGATAAAAAGGCAGTTTTGACAGTGAGGTTATCAGATGAAGTTCTGGTGTCAGATTGAGGGCAGAAGCACCCGCTGGAAGGCAAAACTCAGGGCAAAATACGGTCCTACAATCACAGTTTTCCTGTCTAGCTCTCCATCTCCTCCTCCTCCTCATCTTCATCACCCTCCCCCTCCTTCTCATCTTCCACCTCCTCCTGCCCACAGCTCCTCCACCCAGAGCTGGCCTCCTCAGGTGAGAGGCGAGGAGCTGAAGAGGTGGAGGAGGAGGAGGAGGGAGGAGCGGCTGATGAAGAGGTGCGTTGAGTGTTTCGTCCCAGCGTCTCCCTGAGCAGCAGGGTGGGAGGGCCAAAGGATGTCACAGAGATGGCAGAAGCTGATTGGCTGACCGGCGAGACGAGGGCGTGGTCGTCGACCAGTGCCGACACCCTGAAGACGACCACGCCCTGCTCCTTCAGGCTGCTGCGGGTGGGGTCAGAAGCCTGCTCCAACCAATCAGGAGGCTCAGCCCTTCCAGCCGTCCCAGATCGGACCTCTGGATCGACACACAGAAATGATGATCAGTGAAGTGTGTGTGTGTGTGTGTGTGTGTGTGTGTGTGTGTGTGTGTGTGTGTGTCAGCAGACAGATACACATGAAGGAACATGCAGGCTGAAGCAGAACCATGCAGAGAACCAAACAGGAACGTCTGTGGAGGAATTAAAGCTCATGTTGAGAGGAAAGAAGTGAACATCAGCATGCTAACACTGCTTCACAGTGCTAACATGCTCAGCAGGTATTATGTTTACCATTTAGCATGTTAGCATGCTAACTTTTAGTTATTAGCCAGAGGGGACCCCTGAGGGCCTTCAGAGACGACCTAACACATCAGTATTTAAAATGTTACACTTAAATACATTATATTTGATTTATTTCATTTAATTATTAGCCTATTCACTTTTAAGTATAAATTAAACCTCATTTTCTATCAACTTTGCTTCAGAAATGTTTGTTTTTTGATTTTGTTTGTTTGTTTTGTTTGCTCTGGGCAGAGAAAGGTTATAACCGGCTCACTCGTTGGTTAGAACTTCATCGCTGGGACAGAAGGACGCAGCCTGTGTGTTTGTTTACAAAGTGACAGGTGAATTAACCAATCACATTTTGATTTACAGTGGGTGGGACCAACAATAATCCCCTCAGGCCTTCCTGAAGGACAGAGACATGAAGCAGACGAGACAGAGGATCTGCTGAGGACTGAGTTATTTAGGGGAC